>BQNB010108101.1:4269-23024 GCA_026074375.1 Tanacetum coccineum | reverse complement strand
ATCAAGTGAGATATGCCTTGGAGTCGACTTGGAACCTGACGAGTGGATAAAGGATAGCGGATGATCTAAACACACGATGGGTAACCGAAAGCTCTTCTCAAGCTACAAGGCATACAATGGAGGTAATGTTATGTGAAGTCCCAATGAAACGGATCTTCTTTAGACTTGTTAAAGCTTAGTTAACTTGGATAAATCCAAACTAACTATATGAGAAACTATGATTGTGAATACTACAAGTTATGCGAAATCTAACTTGCAATACTAAGAAGAACAATGAATACTAAACTCGAATATATTGATTGCAAATATTCTGCCTAGGTTACAGAATAACTAACTATAAGTTGATATGTGTTTGTTGTGAAAATTGATATATCTAACTATGCTGTAGGGTTTCTTTTATACACTAAGGAAAACCCTAATGGGCTTACAAACCGCGTTAAATGATCATGCATATCTATTCCTAATATATCTCATGCATATCACATAAGCAGTACTAACTTCTTATACTAACAGTACTAATAAACTAACTAGTAGTACTAACGATCTATCAGTTTGTACTGTCAGTACTAACTATTACAACTAGTAGTACTAACGGCTTAGTTTATATTCTTTAATCTTTAGTAGCAACACAAATCTTTAATAGCAGTACTAAGTCCATCAGCAGTATAACCTTGTAGAAGATCTTAATTCCCAGTAGTAACTCAAAATTCCCAACATAAAGGTAAAGGTGTACTGGTTGAAGAAGAACCTGAGAAACCAGTGAAAGTAAAAAGAAGGGATCAAGGGTTAGCTCAAAGATTACATGAGGAAGAGTTAGCAGAGTTGGACAGAGCACAAAAAGAAAGACAAAAGCAAGAAAAAGCTACTAGTGCTGCTTTAGCTGAAGAATTTGATGAAATTCAAGCCAGAATAGATGTTGATCATGAACTGGCTATAAGACTGACACATGAAGAGCAAGAAAAGTACATAATTAAAGAAAGAGCCAAATTGTTAGCAGAATTATTTGAAAGAAGAAAGAAACAATTAGCAGGAGAAAGAACAGAGGTAATAAGGAACAAACCTCCTACAAGAACTCAAGTTAGGAACATGATGATTAATTACCTCAAACATATGGGTAAGTACACTCATCAATAACTAAAGCACAAGAACTTTGAAGAAGTTCAGAAGTTATATGAAAGAGAGAAGAAGTGGATTGATGACTTTAAGCCTATAGATGATGACAGTCAACAGCAAGCAGAAAGCACTAAAAAGAGACCAAGAGCAGATTCTGAAGAAGAAAGTTCCAAGAAACAAACTAAAACCTTAGAAATAAGCTATGCTATGGATATAAAACTAACCTAGATAAAAGGTTTTTCAAAATTACAACTAGAAATGAACATTTAAAAAGAATATAAGCTAAAAAAACTAAACTGCTGCCATACCACTTTTACAAGCGAATTTAAGCTAGAATAAAAGCTTGAAAATGAAACTTAAGAGATTATTTATACTAAGCTAGTGGAGTACTAATTCAATGCTTATTTCTAAACCATATCACCTAATTTTAAATGCTTAAAAGGAAGCTAGAAATTTAATAGCAACAACCGCAGTAACTGATGTTGCTGATACAATTGACCAAAGATGTAAATGCAGGCTAAGCTCTTAGCTTAAATCTCATGTACTCACTCACTACTTGTACCTAATCTTACACAAACCAAACTTAAACACTCTTATGCTAAAAATCACTAAATCTTCAAATTCTACTTTAAACTAAAACTGTCCTGGTGCTTTCAAAACTTTTTAAACTCTAAATTTGTGAATTCAACTAACTAACTTTTAAAACCTGTTCTAAACTTGTTAAAATGACTAAACTCAACTTTGTAAAGAGTTTTGACAGGTTTTCTTTGACTTTAAAAGTCAAATTAACCTAAATCCAAACACTCCTTAATTCTAACTGTCAAAACTTATTGTACTTAAAAACTATTTTAAAAACTAAATCAGCTAAATTCTTTTATCCACTCACACTAGAAATCACCTAATTAAGCTATTTTAAGACTAAAACCTACACCTTATTTATAGAAATAAGCTACTTTCTCTCCTAGCTTATTAGTACTAAATGACAGAATTTAACTCTTAAGTTCTCAATGAATTAAAACTATAACTACTCAATGCATTTGAATCACTAAACTAGCTAAACAAGTCTAAACAAGATTTAACACAGAGAAAGATAAAGAAATAAGCTGATTGAATAAGCTAATTTTATGCTAAATGAAATACACAAGATAAAACCTGGAATTGAAGAATCTTCACACTTAAGCTATCCAAGAGTAGAAGCTTAAATGTTCCTAATGGCTTCCAAAGCCTCTAAACCTCAATAAGCTCAATAAGCTTTTAAGAGCTTATTTACTCCAAAAGCTTCCAAAATGAATCAAATGAATTCAAATGAAAAATATTGAACTCTAATAGACAAAGTCAGTATTAAAAAGCTTTTATAGCATTTGAACAAATTGAGAATTAGAGAAAACTTAATAAGCTAAAATTAGCTTATTTCAAGCTTATTGCTTAAAAACGGCTTAAAACATGAGAATTTAAACACAATCACAATTAAACTTGCTTTATTGATGAAGAAAGAAGAGTACAATAGAAGTAACAAGTAGTAAAACTGAAATTGAAAAGATTTAACAAGAAATTAATTCGACTTAAATGAACAGTAACTAAAGAGAAAATTACAAAAATAAAACTGAATTCTAAAAAAAACTAACTCCCTCTTTAAAACTGAAATACAAGCTCTTTTTATAGCTGAGAGATGACAAGAGTGATGAAGAACTCAATTAATCCTAGCCATTGGATCTAATCCAAAAACCAATCTTGACCCTTAATCCCCACCGTGCCTTGGTAGCCCTAACCAAATCATCACACCCCTTTGATGTGTGTTGTGGTGCCATGTGGATTGCCAAACGTGGATGAACATGTGATGAGGGGGTTAGTGGGAGGTGAGGTGAGGGTTTTAATCCACTGAATTGTGTAGTGTTGCAGGGTAAAAGGGAAAAAGAGAGAAAAAAAAAAAAGATAGGTCGGTAAAAAAGAAAAAAAAAGAGTGTGTAGGCCCCCCATGCCCCCCCGATTGTGTGATATTGTGTTTCTTTTGTTGCCCTTAAATGGGTGTTTTAGGTCAAGTGAAATATGTCGGGAACCCAAAGTGTCCGCACCCCCGAGAAATCCCATTTAATTTTTTACTGAATATGTTTACCCAGTCCCCAATCCACCTGAACCTACCAAAGATGATCAGTCACGAATGCACACCACTATCGTCCTTGTGGTTCAATAACATTAGGGACTTGGCATTATAACCCCCCAAGGGTTATATAACTCTTTGCATCACACGTCCTTGGTGGTTATAAGTTTTAGGCTTTTGGCAGTTTAGCCCTTGTAGTATAACTTTCCCATATTGGCCGTTTAAGTCCTTCTCTTCATTTCTTCTTTTTCTTCTTTAAATATAAGTTTAGGGATTTACATGTTTAGTCCCTAAACTTATTTTTCCTTGGACTTATTTGCTTCCCCGTGTCTTACTTGGGGTTTGATTTTCCAGTGACTTTTTTCCCTCATCAGGCTTGGCATGGACTTTGACTTGTCTTTTTTCCCGTCCACCCTGCCTTTTTCTATTTCCGAGTCTTGTTTTGTCGTTTTGGCTTTATTTTTTGTCTTTTCTTGGTTATCCGTTGTCCTTCCCGCACAATACCTTTAAGCAAAACATAAAGCATATATTTGCATTTTAAAAGGGAAGTCCCGTTTTTGGTTAGTTACTTGTTTTTAAAGCAAGAGGTATGTGTAATTAAGCACATACCGGTACTGTTAGTTAAAACTGTTAAGTACTGTTGTTAGTACTGCTGAGTTTCCTTGCTTAATTTAGCTTAATTGCTTTTTGAATTTGCTTATTTAGAGTTAGCTTAGCTTATTTGATTTGTCTTAAGTTTATTTGAGCTTATTTCTGTCTTAGAGTAAAAGTTTTAAGTGTTTGTTCCATTCCTAGCCTTTAAGCCTGCTCTAGCTTATTTTCCCTGCTTATCCTTGTGTTCATTTGCTTATTAGGTTCAATACTCAATCTTACCCAAATCTTTGTCATATTCAAACATCAATCATCAATCGTCTTTCGATTTTCCATCTCTAGCCTCGTTGGGACATAACGACCCGGAAACACTCTATACTACTTCCGGTTTCATTGATCTCGTGGTTTCTGATCCTTGTTATGTATTTATATATGCTCGTATTTATTTACATATAAATAGGGGTGAGAACGAGCGAGTCAGCTCACATTCCAGTAATTGATAGTTCATGATTCATGGGCATATTGGGTTATCGCTACTTAGGCAAAACGTAATCATGATAAAATGTACACTTGCGTCCAATTTGTAAAACATGCATATGTTTCTCACCCCAAAAACTTGTAAATTAATAATTGTAAAACATGGGGCTATGAACTCACCTTGAGTGAGTAAACAATAACAAAATATCCCAAGTAAAAACGCGGCACGCTAACGCTCGAATGCAACCTAGTTAATATAGGTCGAATCAGTATTCAAGTATGTTGTCTAACAACAATTGTATATAATCCTATATAGTTATCATCGTACTATCGTTCGGGCTATCATAATTTAAGAGGTCATGACATGACGTACGAGGAGTTAGGACACTTTAAATCGTAAATCCAACAACTCGTTGATACGCCATCCGAAGAGGCCTCATTATGAAACTCCCTAGTATTATAGCACTTCGATAACTAATAACATATATAATCTATATAGCTATATCACCATCTATTTGTTTAAGTAAAATTGTAATTATAAAGTAAAAACGTTTATAATTACTCCTTTACTAAAAATGACATAACTTTGTCGTTTTAAGCCCGTTTCTCGCGTTTCTTACGCCCACGCTTTTGTATTAAGATGAGTGATCATAAAATCACATTTTTAGGTTTTTGAGATTCTGTGATGAATAGTGTTTTACTGTTCATAACAGCTATAAAATCATTTTTATACTTTTAATTAACGTAAAACCCGTTTTAGCCGTATCTTATTCGTTATAGCTCCGTTTTTAGCGATTCTTTCGAACACGTTCTCGTAATTGAAAGTTTTATCATATTATTGATGTTTATAAAGTATAAGTTTCTGTGGTGAATAGTACTTTTTATAAAAATTGTTTTATAAAAGTATTAACTATCGTAAACTTGTAAATGGCGTATCTTCTTCGTTATTAATCGGTTTTTCGAGTTCTTTATGACTCATCGATCTTTGTGACATGTAGTATTTTATAAAATCATGAAACTATATGGAAATTTTCGAATTACAAAAACAGCCCCTAAGATATTATTTCCAAATGTGTTTAAAACTTGTTTTTAGACTTTTTTGCTTTACCACTTTTGTTACAAAACTACATTAGAACCCTCAATAACTTATGTCTTACATGTCATTAGATACATTAGGTCTGTTTAGTTCATGTGAGTCCCTAAGATAACAAGATTTAAATGTTATTTCTACCATTTTCACTTGTAATTTCATAAGTTGACTTTTAGAAACCCTTATTTTGCAACTTAAACATGTTATACTTAACCAATATGTTAAAACACTTATACATTCATTTTAACATAATATTATCATCCATATGACATTGGTATAAATAAGTGTACAAAACTTTAATCAAATGTAAAAATCTATTTACATATTCAAAGTACCCTAGATGATGATTTAATTAGTAAAGCATTATGAACACTTAAAATCTTAGTTATGGGAAAATGATTAAGCTTTATATATATCTTGTATGATGTGTAGAGAAAAGAAAACAATCTCCATCCTTCTGTTTAAACTCTTGGCTGAAAAATAGAATGAAACCCTATTTTTCCCAGTAAACCCTTTCTGTCTTCTGATTCCTTCCTTGCAAATGGTTACCAACTCTTGAAACCACTTAGATTCTTAGATATTGATGTGTGTAAGCTTGTATAATGATATAAATCAAACAATGGATCCCCAAAATTAACTATTTGAGCCTGTGGGGTATAGAGAGGAGACAAGGAGAGTTTTGTGATTTTTGTTAAGTGTTTATGAAAGGAAGAGTGCATGCATGCTATTTATAGTGAAAATATCTTATTAACCTAACCATGGTCACTTTCTAACCCTTGCACAAGGTTAATTAGCCAAGTGGTTCATGGTGTAAGAGTTGGTTCCCTATGATCTTTGTAATATCTAGATATTTAGGGCCTTAGTCACCAACTTGGTGACTCCTTGGTTCTATCCTTCAAAAATTCGGCCACATATACATATATGTGATGTTATATTGATTATTTTGAGTATTGGGTATAATCGTGGGTATTCGTTTAAGCGTAGTTAGGTTTGGTGCTTTCTGAATGCCGAACGAGTGTTTTATCGCGAAACGTAAGCATTTTACGTAGCCAATAAAAATAAGATGAACAAAGTTATTAATTATCCTCATAATAATCATATAACACTTGCTTGATGTAAACATTTAATTGTTTAATGCCCGTTTACATTGAATGATCATTTTTAGTTTACGCGATTTAACTTAACGTTTACGGTTTAAGAGCAAACGCGTAAAACCCTAAAAATAAATTGTGAATTACATAATGTCATACAATGACCTAAAACATGAGGTGTTATATAGAACTATTGTCTTCTTTTTACAAATTAACATGCTACGTGTTAAAAGTGTCTTTTTTTTTTAATTACAGGCCAATTTTTAAATTTTATTATCATGACTTTTGTAAAAATCAATAGTTACATTACCTAGCGCACTATAACCCTTGATACATATTGTGAAAATTAAGCCTATCCCGTTTCCAATTGCTTACTAAAAATTCCACAAAATTATGAGTGTGTCGGTGATGTAGTGGACTCTAGAACTTGGCTGGAATTCACTCGAGACGCCAATGATGAGTACTATGGATTTAGATGGAGGAACATGTTCAACTAATAAATTTCTAGGATTAAACCAAATCGCCTACATGTCGTAAAATTAACTAACTATACTGGTTAGTTAAATCCTATGTAACCATTTGTTTACTCTCTTTTTTAGAGTAAGATTCCCTAGAACAACCTGTTGAGCCATTCCTTTCTTTTTCTACACCATATTTATGTTTCGTACACCTTACTCCTTAGCCTACCGTGTAATTAAGCCTTTTTAATCAAAGTTGCTAATTGCTTTCGTGTAGTTTGTATTTCCTGTGTCTAAGTGATATTTTTTCTATATTTGTAATGGTCGGGAAATTTGCCAATGTAATGGAAAATTTTGTAGCTCGGTTAAGTTTTGCTAATTCGCGTTTATGAATATGTCGAAGAACGGAAGTGTTACAAGGAAAAGATTATCCAGACAAATTATGATAGTGAAGACGGTGAAATAAAACCGAGATTTATGATGTATTGCAAAAAAAATTGAAAAAATGAAAAAAGAGAAAAAGCAGCAAAAAGAGAAAAAGAAAAATAGTCGGTTCAAAAGAAGTTTATACCGAAGGAATTACTTGGAAGGATCGATTATTCGTTGATACGTTATAAAAATCAACGATGTGAAGTCTTGTAAAAAGTGGCCGATATCACCACTTATTCTGTAAAAGTATGTAAAGAGCAGATTAAGAAAGTTGCACCGTTATGGGGAAGGGATACTGCCAACTTAGGTTGCTTTGTCATTTTTTTTTTTTTCCCTTGATCGAGGCATTTGTCTATATATTCGAGTCTTTGTCATGGAACGGTCGAGGTAAAGTTACTAGAAACCATACCTTATTTGTTGGTTTAATCTATTTGTTTTGTGAAATTTTGTTTAACACCCATTTTACTTCCCTTTCCTAGCAACTAACCTTAATGTCTACTCGAACGCGGACTTGTACAAGCATGCATGTCTATTTTGTCATTACGGCCATGTATGCTTGTCTCAGCTACCTTGTTGGATGACTACTTTTGGTGAAAGTTAGAAGCTCCCTACCCTATATCGTTCTTCATCCTAACCATTGGTTAAACATGAACAGGGATGTGATCGGATTGTATATGTTATTTCATCGTACGGTCTGTAGTTATGATGCAATGCTTGTTGGTGTAGGTCTTTGGTTAATTGAATGTTGAAATGATCAACCCTAAGCCTTCTTGACCTAATTTATTTTTTGACTTGTTTCTCCTTAGCTTTAGTGATGGAGATGTGTATCCTTGCCAAGCTTATGATAGAAAACTAATCACGACCGAGCATTTGAGCGTACCAACTAAAATGTTGCACCCTAGATTAGTTGAGTGATTTGAGTGCTTTCATTTCCATATTTCGTGAGGAGCTTGGTTATGTATAGGTGATTAGGACAAAACGATGCTTACGGAAAATCCTTTAACTTCGGTTAGACACATTTTCATAATACATAAACTTCTAAAGTCTACTTGAGGACAAGTAGAATTCAAGTGGGGGGATATTTGATGACATCAAATAATGTCACTTTATTATATCATTTATCCTATCTGTTTCGTCTAATTTTATATATTTATTGCATTATTTAGTTTATTAATTGCTTTAAAGTTGATAAATGCAGTAATTCAGGAGTGTTTTGTGAAGACAAGCTAAAAGGCGCATAATTTGGAGCTAAAACGAAGACATTTGAAGATTGCTGATTTCTGACTACATACGCCGTATCCAACAAAAGAGATACGGCGTATCAGCTCCAAGACTTCACAAGAAAGTGCGTTTGACCAATTCTAAATACGGCGTATCTGACTTCTTCCATATGACGTATCCATGAAGATAACTATTCGATGATACAGTAATAAAAGTAAATTGGGAATGATATCACTGATTGATTGAGAACGTAGCGTGCACCCAAGGAATCCAGCCTTATACGCCGTATCGACCTAGCCAGATACGGCGTATCGAGTCTTTTTCAGACACTATAAATAGAAGACTCAAAAATAAGTTTTTAGTGTGCAATATCATATTCTTATACCTACCATTAAGACGGATTTTAGAAGATAAGATCAGCCACAATGGTAACATTGATACGAATCCATAGAAGACATCTTGTAATTTTTACTCTCTTAATCGTTCGATTTCAATTGTTTGATTACGCTTGTATAATTACAATGGTTGTGGGATAATACCCTCGGGTATTAGCCATCTTAATGAAAGTTCAATGTTTGGTTTGTTTTAAAATCGATTTCTTAATTTATCGTTGATTGTTTAATTATGTTTATCACCTCATACTTGTTTATGTGTTTGAATATGCGACCTATCATTCAACTGGATCTAGTGATACGGACCAAGTAATCTAGATACCAGGATAGCTCTCCATATCGTGTTTTATATTACTGGACCAATAGGATCACAAATAACGTTCTGTCTTTGTCTTTGAATTATGAGCTTAGTTGGACCGGTAGGTGACCCGTTTATGTTTCAGCAATCATGCTCTTAATTAACTGATAAAGATTTGAATAGTGGACTACCAGTATATAAAACACCGTCAAACAGTAAGTGGGTAAAGTCTTGTTAGTATAGGGTTTTAACATGATCACCACTGCTTTGATTCCTTAAGATAGATTATAATTAAACTAAAGGATGATTTATGTGGATGCGTTAATTGTGACAGGATTAATCGTGTCTAGGTCTTAGGATGATGTCCCGCCTAAGTCTTAAGAATGATATGTCGCTTCGAGATAAGTAAATCATTGCACTAAAACAAACAAACCAACATTGAACTGGATTTAATATGGCTAATACAGTTTTCTATCATTTGGCTTGTACCGCTTTTTTATCTTCTAATTTTCTTCTTTTGTGTTTATTGTGTATTAAATTGATATTTGTCACCACCAAACCTGTGCCAGTCTCTCATGCTGAAAACCCCCCATATCATTAGACAACGTATATAGCATAGGTTTAACCAGTAAATATACTAATTAGAACTAATTAAAATACTGATAGAATACAGGATTAATGTTTCACTCTTAGTGTTTGACACCCTACTTACCACGAAACTCCATCTTGACCGGGTACACTGCTTGTTAAAGTGTTGTTTTAGGTTTGTCGGCTAAATATAAATGTAAAACTTGATAATCAAATAATTGACCCTACATGATAGCACATCAATACCTCATAATTAAAGGCAATAGCTGGGAATTCGGTTTCAACGGATCTGAGGTTGTGAATGTCTTCATCATACCAGATTTTACCATACTTAGCAGTTTCCCAGTTAAACACTTTCTGACGTTTTTGAGCTTTTTCTTCCTCGAACCTGATATATTCCTCCATAGTAATGTTCGGATCGTCCATCCTGTAACAATATTACTAGAAAAACTTGTTAAATAACCAATACATCGTATTCAGTGAACTGAATACGCCGTATCACACAAATAGAGTAAACAAACAAGCAGGAATATAAACTAATCTAAACTACACTAATCTAATTAAGACTACTCCTAAGGGTTAGATCTAATCTAAAAACCAAAACATAAAATAAAAATCAAGATTAAATTTCACTCCCCGGCAACGGTGGTAAAAACTTGATGTGTCGTTGTGTAGTGTATATTTTTATGATTCAAGTATTAAATTTATATTTTGCCAACTTAACCAAAAACAACACTTTAACGGGCAGTGTACCCGGTCGGTGGTAGATTCATGGTAAGTAGGGTGTCGAACATTTGAAGCGAGGTTAAATATCTCAATTTATTTATATTTTGGTTATCTAATCTAAGTTAATCTAATCTAAGTCAAACCTATGCTAATCCTATGTTAGTTCTAGTCCTAATTCTAACAGGTAAAAAAAGGGTTTCAGCCTGAGAGATTAGCACGGGTTTGTTGGTGATTCAAGACACTTTAACTCACGCAAGCAAATTAACAGAAGATAAAAGAGCGGTCAAGCCTTATGATAGAAAACTATATTAGCCATCATTAATCCGATTAGAAGTTGGTTTGTTTATTCAGTGCAATGATTACTTATCTCGAAGAGGCATATCATTCTTAGACTTAGGCGAGACTTCATCCTAAGACCTAGACACATTAATTCTGTCACAATTAAAGCATCCGCATAAAGCATCCTTATTACCTGATTATAATCTATCTTAGGGATTAAAGCAATGGTGATCTTGCTAAACCCTAGCTCATAGAGACTTTACCCACTTACAGCGTAACGGATTCCTTAAGACTAGTAGACCACCCGTCCGGTCTTACCAAATGGATTAGAATTACTCGTTTGTACCTAAGGTCACCTTATTCTTAACTAAGCTTACATCAAGACAAAGATAGGTCAGTATTTGTGATCCTATGATTCTAGATATATAAATTGCAATATGGAGAGTGGTATGTGCTTAATTACACATACCATTCGTACATTATACTATGCCAAAAAGACCACAAAAGGGACAAAAAGGTATTGTATATTGTGTTTTGTGTTATTCATGTGCAGGGAACGGATATTGGACAAAAAGACCAAAAACAAGCCCAAAAAGGACAAAACCGCCAAACAGAATGAAAGAAGTGTGAAAAGCCGAGGCCAAATGTCATTTTCAAGAAAAATCCAAGACAAGCCTAAAAGCCCTAATATATCCAATAGCCCAAAACCCTTTTCATTTAACCCTTGGCCCAAGATATACAAATCGAGCCTAAAATCCCTTTGATATAAAACCCAGCCCAGTCAACCTTATAATTTTGACCCAGCCAAAGTTACTGTGGATTTTCTTTTCCACTTCTCTTACCGCCAAAAAGAATGAAGCACAGAGCAGGGTAACAAATTCATTCACACACACGCTCCTCACCCTAAAGTTTCTAGAAGGCCTCAAGTCACGCAAAACGCATGACTCTCACAACAAGGAGCCACGCTGGCGATCCGTGTGAAGGTGGATTTGATCCAAGGGACGAGATCAATGGATTGGAGGCCAAGTCAAGATCAAGGGCTGAAAATGAAGGATAGAGAGATCATCATTCCTCACTCACAGAGAAAGCACAACAAGACCCGCTCCTCCTCAAAGCTCAGCTATAAATAGTGATAGGATTAGACTTAGAAATCTGTCCCCAATTTATTCATTTAAAATTGGTTTACCATTTTACTTACATGTCAATTTACTTATCAGCACTTTAAATTACCTTGTCATTTCCTTTATCGTATTGTAATTCCCTTTATCAATCAATAAAAACACAAAAATATTTCCATTTCCATTGTTTTGCTCATTCATCTCAAGTTACTGTTTCATTCATTCAATTGTGTTCTCTACATGTTCATTAAGCTTTATTAAAGCTGTTTTGAGCTTTTGATTTAGAAGTTTGAAGTTACATCTTTGATTTGGAAGCTTTTGGGTTGGATTTGGATTCGGATCAATAAGGCTTGCATAAGCTGGTTTGGTTTGGTTTTGGAAGCTTCTCAGGAGCAAGGTTAGGGGTTTTAGATTAGTTTTTATGGTCTCCACAATAGTCTTTGGACCTCTTTGTAAGTTTTATAATTTCATTTTCAAGTCATTAATTGCTTTTGCTTATTATTACCTATTCGTATTCTTTATTTCCTGTTCTAATGTCTTAATATGTAAATGCTTAAGTTTCCATGAATCTGATTTTGAATATTATTGATTGGAATTAGTTTTCAAGTTTAGCTAAAAATTTGTTTAAATTCATCAAACTTGCACAATCGGTTTCATTTTTTGTTGTTAGATTTGCTAATTAGTTAATATAAAGGTGTTAATTATCTGTCTTACATTGTTTAATGATAAAATCATTTTAGAAGCTAATTTTTGCAAAACTGTTTTTAAAGGGGTGTTTGGGACTAGGCAGTACTAACTTCAAGTTAGTACTGCTATTGGTTTTGACCACTTTGGTCACTTTAGGTCTTGCACAAATCTGTTTTAGAATCAAGCTTGCAAGTATTTGTTTGAGTTTTAGTTAGATTTAATGTTCAACAAGTAGTCGCATTAACATTTTTTAGTTTCTGTGATAACAGATTTGGATTTAGGATTATATTCTTGCATTTGAGGTGTAAGATATTAAAAGTTGTTGTTTAATGCTTTATTAGTGTTCTATTTTTAGTGCATTATCTGGTCAAACCATTTTGTTAACTGTTTCTTAGTCAAAACCATCTTTACCTATTTTCACCCAAATTGTCATCAGTTATGCCTAAGTAGCACTTTTGTTTGAGCTTTTTAATTGCTTAGTTGTGTTTCAAATTCTAAACTCTTTGCTGATTCTAGTAGTCTGTAAGATAAGTTCCATTTAGCTTCTTTTTGTTTTTGCATAAGAATCCTTCTTCTAGCTTTTAAATTGGCCTTAAAATTGCATTATAGTCATTTATAAAACTATGTTAATACCTTTAGAAGCAAACTGTCATTTAATTGCTTTTTCTGAGCTTATTTTCATGTTTCATAAGAAATGCTAGTTAGATTATTTGCTTATTTTCATGTGTTTTTTTCAGTTTTTCTAAAAAGATTTCAAAAATAAAAAAAAAATAAAAAGGGAAGCCATGGGGGTCGAACCCATGACCTTCCCCTTTGCACATAGACGTCTTAGCATAACACACACTTAACCACTGCGCCCTTGGGACTTTTTCATTAAAGTCCCAGCGCATTTATCTTTTAAGGTGTTTCTTCCATTTTGCTTATTCGAGCTTTATGGCTTATTTTCTGCTTATTCATTAAGCAAATTTTAGAGTTAGCATTTTTAATAGATTCTCCATTGTCCTAAGTACTTTTCATCATTTTTCTAGAAATTTTAGGATTAGTTCTCTATTTTTAATTAATTTTCTAGATTAAAATTCATTTTTAATTCATAATAAATAAAATAAAAAGCAAAAAAATATAATTCTTTTTCTGAAAATTTTCTTTTGTCAATTAGGATGTATAAAAATTAAATTTGCATTCGTAGGGATTGAATTTGAATTATTTGCTTATAGGTCGCGTTTTTAATTCCCGTTTACGTTTTTATGCTTAACGTGTTATTGTCGTTACTTTCTTAACTTGTTTAGTGATTTATTTACTTGTCAATTTCATTTAGTAGGATTTTGAAAATCAAAATCAAAATCTATTGAAACCATTTCGAAACTCACGATCACGAACTTGTCCGATTTTAATTCGTACTCGTCTAGAGAAAAACGACCCAAGAGGTTTTTTGAGACTACTTGTGAAAATATTTGTTTGCTCAAACCCAAACAGAAATAAACGGAAAATACTTACTAACTATAATTGTTTCATCCTTATATACTTATATTATATTATATAAAGTGTGTTTGGGCGTATCAAATTTTTGGCGCCGCTGTCGGGGAGGCCGTGTTAAGATTTTCGCGTTTCGTTCGCAGATTAGTGTTTTGAAGACCCTTCCTCGTGAAGTTATTTTCCGTTTGTGAATATTTTCTTCTATTATTGATAAAATACAAAAATATTTTACACTTCTATTTTCTTTTATTTTAATATTAAAAATTACCGTTTGTTAATCGTTGTTACGGTTCACCTCTAGGTTACGTGCTATAAGGGAAGTTTAAGGCGGGTTTGATCCTAAGAACATCACCCAAAAGGAGAAGGGTTATTCTAAATAGCGCTTCGTGCTTACCAGCTCCTCCGCTTTCTTGTACATTTTTCTAGAGAGCTACCGTGCACCTTTGATTTATCGGTTCCAAAAATATTTTCTCTTTGTTTTTAAAAATACATAAAAACCCAAAAATATTCTCCGTAACCTCAAATCCGTTTAATTCTTTCTTCTTATCTTCTATATTGTTTAATTTTAAATGACGACCTATTAACCAACCTAGTTTCTAAGATAGTGGAGTCCTTTAGACGTTTCGATTTGTCGACAATGTTAAAGCGAAAAGTGTGTGAAAAATGCGTTATGGAGAATTTTTGTTTTCATTGTAAGTATGATACAAATTCCGAATTTCTTCATTTTTCCGGACTACCCGCCAAACCCCAATACGAGACTGAATATTTTGAGTTATGTAAAAGAAGCTCATTATGGTTACGATGTCCCACGCTCAAGTTTCGTTTTGTATACAATCAGAACCCGTTTTTCGATCAAAACATCGTAATAAATATTCCACAAACCTCAACGAATTTTTCACAACAAAAATTTGAAAACTACGGGTCCTCATAAAGTTTTCAATGTCAACCGATGAATCAAAACCACTTTGAGCATAATTCTAACTATTCCGGTTTTGATCAAACCCCGCAATTTTCCATCACTCATCAACTTCCTCAGAGATTGAATAAGGAATATTTTGCTAGAAATGAAAAGGCTATTGAAAAATAAATGAACCCGTTTTTATAGCAATATTTTCTCATGACGGAATAAATAGAAGAGTAATTGTTGGCTTAAGAAAGAATTCTCAAATAATTCAAGATTGGGGACGGTTAAAAAAAAAAAAAAAAAAAAAATTAAAAAAAAGGAAATTAACCATGGATTTGCGGAATTGCTACTTCAACTTTTTTAAATGATCACGAACGTATTAATGAAATGTGAAACAACTGAAGAAAGCGTATTAAACGTGAGCAAGCGGCAAATCTGGCAGTTTCAGAAAGAGCAGGTGAAAGCAGCAGCTCAAAGTTTTTACTCCATATTATTAAATTTTTTTTATATTATATTAAATTTAAATGTTATAATAATAAATTTTTTTTTAATATTATTTTTATTATTTTATAAATTTGTAATTTTATAAGTTAAATTTATATTTTATTTAAATTAAAGATAAAATTATAAAAAAATTAGAATAATAAAATTTTAAGATAAGTAAAATATTATATTAAATAATTTTAAATTATTTAATAAAAACTAATTTAAAATCATTTAATAATAATATTGTAGTTTAATTTATAATTATAATAATATTATTTTATTATAAAAGATTTATTATAAAAATTAATATAAAAATTAATTATAAAATAAATTATATTAAGTATTATATTATATATAATTGATTAAGTAAAACAACCAAAAAACCACAAAACTAACCACCTTAAAAAGCAAAATAACAAAACCCCAACAACCCTTCTACAACAAAATCATAAACACTCAGAAACCACAACAATGTCCGTCAGCCAGAGCGTCCCCAAACCCAAAACCCGCCACAATATCAACCAACTACAACCGCCCGACACACCGACTAACCCAACCGCGCTCCCTAAAACCGACAACTACAAGGGAACGATCTCAAAACACAATAACGAAATAGACTCTGTACGAATAAATCAAAGACAAGAGTTAAAGAACCTTTTCCCAATCCTAAGTGATTCCAAGGGAAATTCCGACGATAATGGATGTGCCGTATTGTGATAATGATTAATTTTGATGCCGAATTTGACTTATTGACTCTTTGCATAGTCAGATATTTCGATCCAACTCCTAATATTGATTTCTACCTAGGAGTTTCGCCTGTGAACTCGATCTCATTGATCCAATCTACCAGGAATTGATGAACGATGAATACGAATGAGCGATGTGATATTGATATGCTTAAAACGAGGACAAAATTCCTCGTAAAAATTATTACATGTCAATCATCTATATTGAAAAGATCGAAGCATTGAATCTTACTCCTATATTCCTTTTGAGCTTGAATATCCTTCCTCTTCTCCAATTCCCGTTGTGGATAGTGACGTTTCATACAGATGAGGTTTTATACATTTCTGTTTCGGAAGACTCGATATACCACCAGGGATGTGAGAGAGATTTTGACTCGGAAGGGGAAATTATTTTTCTTGACGACTACTTAACGATGATCCTATTACTCGAGTATGAGTGTTTTAACCTTCGACAATAAGCCGATACTGCCCGATAAACAATTTTGATAATGTTTGACCCAGGGGGAGTGAGATTGTTTTTTCCCAAAATGTTGAAGATGACGATTCCTTCACATTTGTCATTCGGAATTTTCTCCCGTTTCTCACCTACCCTGAGGATTCTTCTCTTACTCTCTCCTTCGGGAGTGAGGATATCATTTTTGACCCTGGCATTTCCGCTTTTCATTTTTCTTCTCTTAAGCCGGTGGCATTTAAATGTCTGATGGAAGTTTGCTCTGCCACATGTGTCGTCCCTAATATCACGATGATATGGGGTGAGTCAAGCTAGAGACTTGCACAAAAAACAAGCGCTTTGTGAGAGGCAACCCATGCTTATCTTTCTATCTTTTCTTTTATCTATTTATTAATAAGTGTGATGTGAGGAGGCTCGCCTCTTCCTTTCTCGTGTTTCGTGTTTTTGTGATGTTGTCCTGGATTGCCCGGATTTTGAAGCTCTCGGCTCGTGGGTTTTGTCCTATCCCGTCCACTCGATCTTCAATCCGTCGCATGCTTATATTGGGAATCCGATATCCTAAATATTATCGACTAACGTTTATCTATTAGCATACTTCATAAACGGCTTTAGATTTGCGTAGAGACCCCTTTATATCAAGATTATGCATGAAATTAGTAGGGAAATCTCACATGAGGAAAAGTGTAGTTTTTAGTATGGGGGGGGGAATCTATCGATTTGATTATTCTTGCAACCGTTGTTCTCACGTAACCTTTTTTTTCACCAAAAATATGTGATTTATGTGAAAATAGCAAAAAATTAAATATTTTTTTGCATGATAAAGTGAAAAAAAAGTGATAAATGTTGGAATAAAGTAAGTGTTGTGACACAAATAAAGGTGAGAACGAGAAATAAATTTTGATCCGACCGGTTTTATACCTTAGCTTTTTCCTTAACATATTTAAATCGAGTTTGTTGCTAGTCTTATGTAGGCTTATCCATTATGCCGAACTCGATTTATTAGAGTTAAGATTGTTGCCAGTCTATGTGACTTGTTAAAGTGCCGATCTTAATTCGCTAGGCTAAGCATTCGCGAGTCTCTTTCTTAGAGATTTTAAATTGCGAAGAACGAGAAATGATAGTGTTAATTATAAGTCATGATATTAAACGTAGAATAGTTGGTTTTCTTTCAAGCTCATAAGTATTAATTGTGGCTTTTTCTCCCATTAGCTTGTCTCACTTATATGCATAAATGTTTAATAAATAAGGTTGTCCGGTTCAATTTAATTTTTAGTAACTTCCCTTTGATTTGGAAGTCGATGATTCGAATTTTGGCTTATTATATGTACTTAATGTTCATTGCTTTACTTATACCTTAAAGAGCCTTAGGGTATATGGTATGAGTAGAGTTAATCATTTTATTACTTTTTGCCTTAAAGAGCCTAAGGGTATATGGCATAAGTAATACTAATCATGAAATTATTTATACCTTAAAGAGCCTTAGGGTATATGGTACTTATAAAATTAGTGATTATGCTGCTTAATTATTTTCATCTTAAAGAGCCTAAGGGTATATGGTATTAATAATATTACTTGATTTATGTCTTAAAGAGCCTTAGGGTATATGACATGAATTAAGGCAAAAGCAACAAAAGCCAAAATTTCGTTCACTTCATCGGTTTTTCAAGGATAAGGGTGGAAGCTAAACTTTATTTTCAACCGTCCCGCTTTATTTTTGGATTAAATAAGTATCGAAACAAGTCTTAAAGAGCCTTCGGGTATATGACTTAAGTAAAATCTTGAGATACAAAATTAGGATTTGCGGGAGGAAAAGTAAGTACACAATTAGTATTTATGAGTAGTATTAGTATCATGACTTGTATTTGACAATGATCTTGTTTTTAAGCTTAGTTTGGAAAAGTGAAAGTTGGGGACGATGAATTTATTTTTCTTGTTCCATGATCCTAAGTATTATCGAAGAATAATGTAAGCACAATGTTATGAAGTGTTGAAGAATAGAAAGTTATAAAAAAATTTTTTTTTTAAAAAAAGCATAATAA
>BQNB010108100.1:0-23024 GCA_026074375.1 Tanacetum coccineum | reverse complement strand
GAGATAAGCTAGTCAAATAATCATTTACAAGAAACACTTTCTCTCTCTAAACTATTCTCTCTCTAGTGTTTCTCTCACTAATGGTTGGTGAAAAACAAGTTTCAATAGTTTAGTCTTATTAATTTTTTTACAAAAACAGTTTTCCACGAAACAAATGGTTGGTCACTATGAGCATACATTGGGCGTGTAAAATTAATAGACTTACTTTAACATCATCTTTAAGTCATATGGCATATTTAATTCAGGTGTGTAAACAATTTAGACATTAAATAATCATGCATATCAAGGATTCATAATCAAAAGATGACATTAATCATACATCAAACATGTAAAATCCGAGTTCTCTCGCGAGTCTTCCCCAAATGGAGAACCATAAGACCCTCACTAGGTTTTCTGCTAAAGTGCCTAGATCGCCCCATTCATCACTAATTGTGATTGAGTGGGTCTTATAGCCGGAATAGGCAATTAATTAAAAGGGATCATTCAAGCTAAATTAACAATCTTAATTTTCCTTTTAACCTATATTAACCTTTAATATTTTCAAGATCAATATCTACTTATTTTATTTATTTTATGGCAAGAATCTAAATATTGTTGTCATATTTTTCTAGTAAAACATAAATAAAATATTAAACGCAGCAGATCATAGACTTTGTTTTAATTATAGGCATGTAAACTAGGCATATATTAAAACAAATTGTGTAACACATAAAGCTAAAACGAGGTGGCTCGTGATGCCACTGTTGGGATTTAAATACCTAGGTAACTAGTTTAGCCACGAGTACGCAGCGGATAGGACCTAGTAATAGCATATGGTTAACACAAAACAAAAGGTAAATAGAAACGCGTACCTTTTGATAATATGATCAAGAAAACGAAACTAGCAACTAAAATAATTGCCTCTACGGTTGCTCACACAATCACGTCAACCGAACACGTTAAGCTATGCTAGACTTAACTTCACTAACTTACAACCTTTGTATCAATTCCGATTACCACGCAAACCCTTGACTTAGTAACCGAATAAACCAAGAACCGAATTAGAGTTTATAAACCCTAATCCAACCGAAATTCCTTGTGACCGAAATAACCAAACCCGAATACCCTTTGGAGTTTTGTTAGCTTCGAACAGGAACTAAACAAACACCTTTGTATATGATTCTTGATTGTCGAACTTCAACCCACAATCACCACGTACATATACTTGTTATGTCGAGCTAGGAAGTAAACAAGTAATGTTTGATTACTCCTTAAAGTAGAATCGAATGTGGTGAAAAAACTAGAACCGAAAATCACACCAACTGTTAATGGTTTTCTGTTGCAATCGGCAGGAAGAATGAATGAAGAAAAGTGAATGATGTTGAAGGTTTTAATGATCTGTCGTGCAATCTAAATGCCTAGGGTGAAGAGTATTTATACTCATTAAACCTTAGTATAGATCAACTAGGAAAGCAAGTCCTAGTTATATCACAACACTTCCTTTTTCTTTGCACTCTTTATCCCAGCCGAACAAACACCCCCTCTTAATCCTCATTAGGAAAACCGACCACCTTTGGGTTCGAGAGATGTTCATTTATAGTCCTCGTGAATTATATAAAACGTGAAGTATAAAACGTGTTCTCCGTGTATTAACGTGTGTGCCCCCAATAGGCTCACTTATATTCGTAACGTATTTGTGTTCTTCGACTGCCATAATCCAACATAAGTTTGGCACAATATTGGCTTGTATCTGCAACTTGATGCCCCAAACGGTCAAGGTCCTCAAGCTTGAGCCAGCTAGTGGAACAGATATTTTGTTCTTTCTTAGAAAGTTGACCCACGTCGCTATGGGGCTTCCTATCACTCATGCGGATGCTGCACAAACGTTGACACACATATCACTAGTTTTAGATATCATTACTGATGAGGTAATTCAAACTATTGCACGTTGTCTTCCTTTACTAACTGAGTTGGATCTTAAAGACATGCCAGGACACGAACCATATGATGACCTATCTGACTTAGGGGTTCAGTCATTAGTTGGTTTTAAGTATCTGACTAGCCTATCCCTTATACGCAGCCGGCAACGTATTCTTAGTTCATTCAAAAGGGTGATTGATATGGGCATGTTTTTGCTATCAGAGGGTTGCAAAGGATTAGAAAAAGTTACACTTGGTGGGTTTTCTAAAGTGAGTGAAGCTGGTTTCACATCAATCTTCAATGCATGTTTGAAATTGAAGAAATTCGAGATTCAAAATGCTTTCCTATTAACAGACTTGACATTCCAAGATGTCAGTAAGGTTCCTAGGTCTCTTGTAGAGGTTAAGTTGGTGTCGAGCCAGGCTGTGAGTGAATTGGCAACATGCAGTTTGTTAGAGGTTCTTGATTTGCATGGTTGCAGAAGTGTATTAGATTCTTGTCTTAACAATGTTTCCCGCCTTGATTTGTTGACATGTTTAAATTTAGGGGGTGCGGATGTTACTGATGTTGGTATGAACATTTTAGGTACAGGGAATGCGCCTATTGCTTGCTTATCTTTAAGAGGCTGCAATAGGGTAACCGATAAAGGGATCGTGTTTTTGTTACAAAATGAAGGAAAAATCAGCAAAAAATTGTCATCTCTTGATCTCAGTCACATGCCTCGAATAACAGATAATGCTATTGCCACCATTGCTGATGTTTGTGCAGGGCTTACAGAACTATGCATAAGAAACTGTTTTCATGTTACAGATGCATCCGTGAAGGCTTTGGCTTTTAAGGGAAGGTTACGGAGGCTTGATCTGTATAATTGTACTACATTTATCTGCTAAATCCTTTGAATCTCCGTAGAAGCCTTTGTTTCGTGGCTTACAATGGATTGGAATTGGAGGGACCAGGATGTTTTGTGGAGATGTTGGGCTAGCTGAAATTTACAATGAAAAACGTTGGTTGTTTATGTGTGTTGATGGTTGTGAGGTGGGATGTCATGATGGATGATAATATCATAAAACTTGATGCTGAGTTTTTGACATTGTTTGTTGGTCGATGCTAGTGCTGGTTTGTTCTACTTTCTTTTCCCAAACATTGTACTCTTTGGTTAAAACTTATGGTGCTAGTTTATGTCTACTCAGTTTCGGATGGTTAATTCTATGGTTGCATAAGTTTGTTAGCTAATTTCTCCATGAACTCTAATGGGTATTCCATTTTTAACAAAAATGTGTTATTGAATAGAAGTTAACAGTAAGCAGAAAATAATCATTTCACATTTCACATTTTGTCGATTTATTAATCAATTGTTGCAGTCACATTCCAAGTTTCATAAAATGTAGTCAAAACACTTGGGTGAGTGATTGGAAGCATGGATTACATTACATGTTATTTTGATTTGAACTAATTTGATTTGAGTTGCAGAATATTGTCTTTAGAGACCAATTTTTTCACACAAAAGGTCAATATTACATGCCATAAACCTGCTGGATGATACTGTGAACAATTTGTAGCCTTGAAATTATTGAGTAAATACATTTAACTAACTTTTTTATTTTCCGAAAAAGAAAAAAACAAGTAAAAATTATAGAAATAGAACAGTTGTGGATATCTGGAGGATAATATCGACTCCAGTAGCACAGTATCGCGATCATATCATAAACATATAACTCAGTTTTTGACACAAGAATCCCATCACTATCTGCATACAACCATTCCCCGTCATGGTCAAAGTTCCTCCAATATGAACGGGAACATTCTTCTCACCAACGCCTCTTTTATTCGATTTCTGAGGATGTGAAGCCAACGCTCGGACCCCAATATCACACCCGTTAATCTCATCAACATCACGGATACAACCATTGACCACAATCCCATGTTTTGAGCCAACTGCCCTATGTTGCCGCCCACAAGCGCACATCTCATGCTTCCTCCACCATCGATGACTAGGACCCTACCTTCACCTTTAGTCTCAAGATGGTCTCTGACCAACTCGTTGTCTTCAAATACTTTGAGTGTGACTACGGGGCCGGAGAAAGCTCGACATTGACCGTAGATCATGAATATGGGAGCGAGGGCTCGGAGATCGCCAGTTGCTAAGTGGGATGCATTTGCGTCACAAACTTCGGCTGTAGCAAAGGAAGACATGATCCTGCCATAAAAACAAACATGTTTCACTACTCCTAAGATTTAATCAATGGCCACAATTTAGTTAAACTTTTCTTAAATCTATTATTACGTAACTAATATTTGCAAATTTAGCTTCACCTTTTAATTTATTTTCTCCTATTATTGGTCCATATTCCCACCAAATTCACTGTTCTTCGCTTCCATATAGTTTCATCAGACAAACAGCTCACAATTATGGGATAAAAGATTTTAACTAAGTCTAATGTCAAAACTTTGTTGGGCCAAACCATGTAAATTTCTTGAAGATTGTGATTTGGTTCTCATATCAGATCATCGTTATAATCTTATTAAGAGGAATGCCGTTCTAAAAAAAATCTTATTAAGAGGAATGAACACGAAAGTAAATATAATGAAAACTATGTAATTTTTTAAAAGGTGATTAAGATATGTACTGATAAAAATTTAGGTGAAGGAGAGAAAACTGTTTATATTTAACTAGTAGGGTACCCGCGCGTTGCGGCGGCGGGTACCCTGTAACATTATTTTCGGCGAACAATATTTTTAATTTTATGTTTTCCTTACAATGATATTTCGAAAACGACAATTTAAGGTTTGAGTAACTTTATGTAATTGGTAATGTTTGATTTATGCTTTAATTGGTTGTAGCTTATTTATATTGTACAATGTGAAAATATTGTTATACTTTTAAGTAATGGGTGTTTCCGAATTAGTATTAATAGCAGGGTACCCGCACGTTGCGGCTGCGGGTACCATGTAACATAATTTTTAACGAACAATATTTTTAATTTATGTTTTCCTTACAACGATATTCCAAAAAACGACAATTTAAGGTTTGAGTAACTTGATGTAATTGGTTATGTTTGATTTATGTTTTAGTTGGTTGTAGTTTTTTTATAGGGTAAAATCCATTAATGCTTAATGTACTTTCAAATATAACTCATTATACATATTATACTTTTTTTATTGTCATTTTTGTTACTCAATGTTAGTTTTTTTTTTATTACACGTACCTTGTATTATTTTTGCCGGTTTTATCTTACGTGGATTTTTTTTATTTTTTAATTTTGGTATTTTGTGACGTGGTTATTTGTATAATGGATCCGGGTATGATAACCCGTTTACCCAGTCCGTTCCTTTAATTGTACAATGTGAAAATATTGTTGTACTTTTGAGTAATGAGGTGTTCTTAAAGTAAAATTAATTATGTGTTTTAATGTATTTGTGCATTAAAAGGTTGTATACCTAGCTTTCTAACTTGTATTGCTATTACTTAAATGTTATACTTAATATTTTGACATTAATAAAAAAAGATAATGTAATACAGTAGTAATATTTATGATTGTTTGCATTAAATGTTATACAATATGTTTTAATAGTTGTATTACTTAATATTTTTTTCATTAATGAAGAAAGATATTCTAATCTATATCTTTAGTTTTTTGCATTAATGGTTGTAGAGTGTGCTAAAAAACTTGTATTACTTAATTTTTTGTAATTAATGAAGAAAGAGATACTAATTTCTTTTATATGTAGTATAAATTGTACAATGTGCATTAATCCTTGTATTACTTAATTGTTTGCCTTGAATGAAAAAATAGATATTTAGTAGAATTTTATTTTTTGCATAAAATGTTGTATATCATGCATAACATTTTGTATTACTTAAAAATTTGCATTTAATGAAGAAAGAGAAAAATGAAGTAATTTCCTTTTAATTATAGCCATTAATTTAGGGCCTGTTTGGCAAGAGCTTTTTTGAAGCTTTTTATAGAGCTGTAAGCTTTTAAAAAAAAATAATGTCTTCGGAAACAAATAGATCTGTTTGGATGCATCAGCTTCAAGCTTTTATTTTAAACAAGTAGCCCCCAAATAAAAAGCTGATTAATGAAGCTTTTAAAATTCTTAAGAGCTGTTAAAACCGTAAATTACTAACATACCCTCCAACCATATTATAATTTATTTAAAAATGTCCTTTTAAGTCATTTTACATCTCATAATTAATGTCAACAGCTAATTTACCAAACACTTTGTGAAAAAAATATACAGCTTAGAGCTCATGTTAACAGCTTTACAGTTTACAGCTTACAGTTAACAGCTTACAGCTATTTTTTGCCAAACATACCCTTAATCTAATGACTAATGATTGTTTAACATGACTAGTCAAATTATAGCCGACTTGAAAGGATCGTCACCCAGGGACGGAGCCAGGGGGTGTTCCACAAGTGTTCGGGACACTTATGAATTTTTTCGATGTAGTGTTAATTTTTGAGAAAAACAATGATTTTTCTTAAATGTATCATAAATGCATCTGGTCCATTGAAATGTGTTTCTAGTCTTATTATTTTAATGAAATCTTCGTTTTAATTTACTTTTTAACTTTATTATATTACGATTTTAAAAAAAATTATGCACCTGATTATATTTGGTCGTGAATTAGGCTCTCTCTTCACCCCATCTAAAAACCATTTTCTAAACTTTAATGCAAACCCCACTTTGACAAACCCCACTTTGACATTTCATGCATCACTTTAATTAGTTGTGTCATATGGGGATAAGACTTCTCCTTTCTATCAACTTTTCAGTATGGCTACGATTTGCACACTCAAATTTTTCATTAGGACACTCATTGTACAAGCAGTTAAAGCACATTGTACAAACATGTAATGCACAGAGAAGAGTGTCCTAATAAAAAAAATAAGTGTGCAAATCAATTCCCTTTAGTATGTTTCAAATTTTATTCTCTCTATCAAAAAATATATATAAATTATTCTCAATATATTCAAAGAAGGTGATAATTTGGGTCATTTTCTCGAATAAAATTTTTATTCATTAAAAATCATTGAAGTATAATCAATGAATTCATTAAAAAGAGTTTTACTCTTGTATTCTGTTTTAATTGACCTTATAAATTTTTTAATCAAAGTGTGAAAAAACTCTCTAAAGAATGAGTACCATGCCTTCATAAAGTTAATAAATATTATATTTGTTTACTAAATGCGAATGTATATAAACAGAGACTACTACTTGCATTATAATTATATGGACCAAACTTATTGAAACCTTTAATCTCTACCTCAAAATTATGAGTATAATCAACATACACAAATTTAAGTCTAAACCTTATATCTTGATGAAATTTGAGATATATTCGATGGTATGTGTAGTAAATATGTCTAATGTAGGTAATTAACTTAATCGTAACCAGAGACGGATTCAAGATTTTTGAAAGGGTGTTGCAATTTTTCTTATAATTATGGACACTAAAGTTGCTATATAAATAATTTATTAGGTAAAATTGGGGGTTGTACGTGTCCAGAAAAAACATATTTTATAGAAAAAAATTGCAGTTCGTGACCTAAAATCGGGTGTGGCCCGTGCCACACCTGGCTTCCATGTGCGTCCGTCCGTGATCGTAACTATACTTACCCATATATATGCATGCTGATCACTCGAACCTATATGGTGAGTTGGATATCAAAATAGCACATATATAACTTAAAACATATATTCATCTTGTATATTAGTTAATAGATTTAGTCTTAAGTACGTCCGCATGAGGATTGAAGTATATTTATATGTACGTATATTGGTAGATGTCAATGTAATATACAGAGACGTCATTGAAGGTGAAGGAAGGCGAGATGAGCAACCGCCTAAAGCTTAAAAAAATATAAGAGCTTCAAAATTTATTCCGTTAACAATTATATGCATGTGTACATATATATAT
Organism: Tanacetum coccineum; assembly: GCA_026074375.1. Lineage (NCBI taxonomy): Eukaryota > Viridiplantae > Streptophyta > Magnoliopsida > Asterales > Asteraceae > Tanacetum > Tanacetum coccineum. Next base: position 15,202 of record BQNB010108100.1, on the reverse strand, counting down.
TTGTATAAAAAAGTAATTAGGTGATAAAATATCTTAAACGAACCATATGTTGAACGTTTAAATAGCTAGTTTGCATTATATCTGATTAAACAAAACAACGACACTTTTTATATAACATTAGCTACCAAAGGGTCTCAAACTAGGATCGGATGACCCTGGTAATATGTATGTGTATGGCCTACGCCAGTTGTGAAGTGGGTGGACTGTTGTAAAACTCGTGGATTTTGTCAAAGAGACGGTTGGGTGAATGCAATAGCAAGGAACCCATTTATTTCCCCTGCATTTTGTACCTTTGCATTTACTATTATAGAACAACTTGACCCTATATAATGTAGCATCAAACATTCATATTTTCATCATCACCTTAACTAGTAATCAATATGGCTGCTTCTTCTAAACTATTTCTTCTCGTTGTTGTCGGTGTTCTAGTTTGTACCTCCACTGCTCGGAAGCTGAGTTCTACAGCTTCAGAGCAGTCTTTCAAGGATGAAAAGACTTTCTATGGTGGTGGTATTGGAGCGGGAGGTGGTAGTGGATTAGGAGGTGGTGGTGGATTAGGAGGTGGTGGAGGATTGGGCGGCGGTGGAGGTGGAGGGTTTGGTGGAGGAGGTGGTGGTGGATTAGGAGGTGGTTCTGGGTTTGGAGCTGGATCTGGTGGTGGTTTTGGTGGTGGATCTGGACTTGGAGGAGCAGGTGGCGGTGGAGGGTTTGGTGGAGGTGGAGGTGGCGGTGGTGGACTTGGTGGGGCCGGTGCAGGATTTGGTGGTGGTTCAGGTGGTGGTTTTGGTGGCGGATTTCCTTGAGTACGTGCATGCATGGTATTCATACGTACGATTGCAATGTACGTGCATGCATGGCATGGTTGTGGGTTATTATTGTTTGATTTGTATGTTTTTATATTGATTTGATATTGGCAACCATAAGCAAATGATGGTTTTATGTTGTAATAAAGAAACATTGTTGTTGTGTATTTGTATTTTTATCATAAATTATTCTTTATTCGGGTATTGTACGTAAGTCTTGCACTTTATGAATGGAATCGTTGTATTATCAATTAAGTTGCCATAGTAAGTACCCTTTATAGGGTTATAAATCTTGCTTAAAATAAATAAGCATTAGTTATCTTATTAAGTACTCCGTACCTTTTAATTTAAACATTTGAATGTAGCTAGGTAGATGGTATGTTTTGTGAAACAAACGGTAACTGCCTAACTGGAAACTGTTAGTTAGCACTGGCTATTGTTTTACAGACGCGTTTGGTAATGTAGTTCTAATTACTAAAAGTAGCATTTAAACAAAACAATAATGTTAAATGCTAAATGGTAAATATTAAATGTCAAATGCTTGAAAAATGAGCATTTATACCAGTAGCATATAAACAAAACAAAAATGCTCAATGATTGTTGTCAAACAAGGTTTAATATTCAAAAGTTAAAGACTAAATATACCCATTTAAAAAGCTTATCGCCAAATATACCCAAATTGAAAGTTTTTGACCCAATTGATGTGATTTATATTTGGACGTGCATCAAAATAGATTAATCATGACGTGAAGACTGAAGAGATTGATTTTCATGTGATGTGATCAAATCATCAAACAATCTTGTTTGAAGAAAGGAACGAGGACTTTGTCTAAGAAAACTAATCATCAAGACAAGTATAAAATTTCCTATTAATCTTAAATCAAAGACTGTTTGATGCTCTTACTAGTCGGTAACGAATTGTTCATCCAGTCGTCTAGCCTAAACTTTGACCACGAAGATCTAAACAGCCTTAACCATGTTTTGGATTCCTAAATTTTCTTCTTATACTCCTCGTAGTAACAAAGTGTAACAATATCTACTCGTTAAAATCAGATGGTGTAAACTTTAAAGAAACTGAAAAATAAAAATAAAAAACACGTGGATTTCCAAAGATAACCTAAACCCCAAAAACATTATCCACACTCAAATTCTAAAAAGCCCAGCCTATAGGCAAAAATATGCATTGTGGGAGATTTAACTGAAATTTGAAAAATGAAGTCTATCAACCACCACCATACAAAACTACTACCCACCCAAAAACTCAATTGGTTCTCTACACCAAGTGGGATTTCACCAAGGCATAGTAATATTTACTTGCCACTCAACCATGTGAGGACTATGTCTATGGGTGTTGCCTCTTCTAGTATGGTGGTTCTTGCTGTCAATTCGCCTGCCACCACTGGAGATTTATCCGTCTTGATTCCGACAAGGTTTTCCTCAATAACCTCTACAAATATATTCCTTATTGTTTCATCATGTTATGGTTTGTGTCGAAATAAGTATCTAAGGCTAAAGAAAAACTGTGTTAGTTTCATGCGCTCTGTTTTTTAAGTAAGCTAACATGGGTACTTTTGTGATTATCCGGTATTCCTATAAAGAGATTTATACGGATTAGCTTCTGAAACTTAGCACAAGTAGCTTCTGCATTACATGTTTCATGACCCGAAATTGCAACTAAAAGTTAGGAATTTGACTTCAAAGGCTTAAAATATTACTCAGTGTGAGTCATGTTTGTGCTAGAATAGGGAGTTATATACTTATATGCATCCGGAGATCAATTGTCTCTATCCCATTTTAACATTGTGTATTTGTGTGTAAATGTGTGTGCGTGTTTGTGTTATTAATCTGTGTCAACCTAACCCAATATGACATGGCATGTTTCAAGTTTCAACACGTTCTAAAAGTGGCCATTCCTACAAAAAGGCTAGTGTCCCAATAGCACCTCATGTTGTGTGAGTACCCCAACCAAATAGTTGCGAGTTCAAGTCGCCATGCTTAGAACATGCGAGATTAAGTTGTGGTAAATATATTGCGAGATAGTTGCCGTTAAAAAAAACGGCCATTTTTGTTCCATATTAGCCTGTTACTTGACCAGCCCATCTTACTACTATTTGTGTGTGTGTGTGCGCGCTCACATTATACACTTAAAAGTATCTTATGATTGTACCTGGTTGACAGTGCAGCGTTCCTCCTGCTTTACTACATTGCTAACTTCGTAGTGCCAGAAATTCTGATGAAGGATCTGGAAGCTGATGATGCAACACGAGATCAAAATCCTAACGAGGATACAAACATGCCATTAAGCAAAACGATTAATTCAGAACCAAAAAAGAAGGGATTCCAAGGCACCAAGTGATCAAATTTCTGCAAGATTTCATTCATGTAACAGTTTTTGATGATAATATACAATTACTTAGTTTTTTTGGTATATGAAAAACTGCATCTAATCACTCCCCTAGGGAAAAAAAAACAAATTTAATTTAGCTCATTATTTAAATTAATTTACAATTAAATCAATGATTATACGTCTATCCAATCATTTTGAATTGAACTAACTGGTTTCTCAGCTGGGGATGCACTCCCGGCTCTCGGTGGTTTCTTCGAAAACATCGATGTGATGGATTGGCGTAATGGGTTTTCGAAGGATTGGCGTAACGGGTTTTCGGAGGATTGGCGTAATGGGTTTTCTTCTACACTTTTCGGGTCTTTTGGTGGTGTTTTCCCGAGGTTTTTGTCTTTGTTACCAAAAACAAAGCTTAGTCTTCTAAAGCGACCCTTTTGTTCACCAGCAGTAGGAGTATCATCACCTTGCCGATGCTTTGTGAGCCTTATGAACTCGTCTGGGTTCGACACCATCATCACCACCGTGTCATATACCTTCCACCATAAAATAAAATAAAACTAAAAATACACTTTCACACACACATAAACATATACATACTTGAAATATTCAGATACCTGGCATATATCATCAACTTTTTCAAACCAGCTTTTGCCTTGACAAGTAGCAACAATGTAATCTTTGCACTCGAGGAACAGCTTGTATATATATTCATTTGTCGAGGTTCTGGTCTCAGCAACCACGCATGCTGAACAAAGCTGAAAATCCAAAAAAAAAAATTAACACTTCAGATTTACAGTTATCATTGATAAAAAAAGGTAGAAAGTAACGGTCTGACTTACAAGAGAAATGTATAGTTGTTCAAAAAAATCAGAAGGCGGGAAATCCTCTAAGCCATGCAGAATTTCTTCCCTGGAACACAAAGGACCAAGCACCTTTTATCAGATCAAAACAAAAAGTATAATAGTCGATCTCCAACCCATTTATAAGTCACTGAGTCGATTCGGGGTATGTTCCGTTCTCACGAATAACGTAAATATAACAGCTTTAAAGGAAAATGGGTCGAAAGTCTTTTTATCAAGAAAAAATATTAATATTAAAACAATTTAATTTTAGTAATTATTTCACACTATCTATGATATAACTTCAACTTTTCTGGATAAAATGAGTTATGGATCAACCCGATCCAACCCGTGTCGACATTTAGAAAAGTATCCATTATGACCCTCACCTTACATGCCTATTTTTCAACTCTACAAAGTAGTAATCAAGATTTTTATGACAGAAATAAACATATCTCACTTACACAGATAGATCTTCATCATATAACGGAGACTGTTTAACAGCTGGCACCGGTTTTGCAGTTTCCCATATCTCTCTCCACAAATTCCCTGTACACCAGACAACAATTCACAATAACAGCATTATTTGTAAAGACCAATTACCACATAATTTTTTTCACACCACATATGATTCAACAGTGTCGATACATACCTTCTTTCTGCATACGCATACTTAAGTGCCCTCTAGAAGACACACTATCACCATCCACAGATTCTTTGCTTTCATCATCTGATGGTGGCTCCATCCAATCAGGGGGTGAGTGCCATCTAACAAAATCTTCTAATATGCACCCAGGATTTGCAGCCTAAGAGAAGATAATCAAAAGCACCACAGGGTTAGATACTGACTCACATTCCTCGTTATGCAATTAAAGAACATATGCAATTTGTAGCTTGTAATTCACCTTAAAAGCCTGCATGTCTGAAAGGAGTTGAGAGCACCCAGCTCCAACACTGAACATGAAAATGTCAAATTTTTAGAGATTAAAAATAAGTGAACAGACATGGGTGCATGCAAGTCATGAATGATACCAAATAATGGGATGTCATCCTTAAACATCATTTGTCTAGTAAGCATCTATAACAATTGATATGGTATAATCAATGATCATAATCATCTAGTATATAAGAAAGTAATTGGTAACTTTATTTTACGCACCCATGCCGGTTTCTCTTTTCAGCATCAAGAGTAGAATTTGCTTTAGTGACTCTTCAACCTTTGATACCAATTCAAGTGTATCAAGCCAAAAAATACAGCCTCCTACTTCTATGTTACGTAAATATGTAGAACTAAAATAGATAAACTTTGGTGAATTAAATCTGTATTGAAATAGAGAAGTAAAGGACTAAGACTGTATGTTTTATTCATATTACTAAAAGGCTATATATAGCCATTTCAGAGAACATGTGACCCATGAAAGTAGCATTAAAATACTACCCATATAGTCCACCTAAAGAATAGGTACAACCTAGCGACCCACTCTCCTCGTATTTTCAGGTGGTAAAGGTGTCATCCATGGATGACAAAATGTCACCTCCGATCCACTTATAATTTTGCACATCTATATTCAAATCCATATCCATTAATTACTCATATGGTTAATCCAAATCCATTATGAATGGATCGGAGCGGGTGGATATCCATTGGATCAGATATCCATCGCCATCCCTAGAACTCACTCCTAGACTTTTGGTACTTATTCGGTTATTCCCCTTCCAACAGCCCCACTTCCTGAAAAGTGATGCCACTTGATGACTTAATTGACCCAGGTTGTGTCCAACTAGATACTGAACTATAGGTACAGTGTAAAACTATGAACGGGAGTTCTCCGAGAAAGTCAAAACCGAAAAATAACAGCATGTTTTCCTATAAAATACAATCTGGATGTTTTATCCACTGACCTTCCTGTACGTAATATAAATTCCTCGGTTTCCTTGACAAGATCTTCTGTGAGCAAAGGCTGTTCCTGTAAAACCACAAATGAAGATACACCCATAAGATAAAGGTAGCATTTTGATACTATATAAAGACCCTCGAATATTTAATTTAAAATAAAACACAAAATCAGCAAGTTTTGGTCTCTCCCTTTAAACTCGATAGAAAATATCAAAATCAATATCTCAAATCAAACACAATCAGGTAGTTCTCCTAATCCCTATTTATACAAGTTCTGGACTAAGAATCCTAACCTATGAACAAGAAGAAGTCAAAAACATACCCAATCCCGCCGGAGCGAAATCCTAATCTATCAAATATACTAATATCAATACCGAGGGAATATTTGGCATTTAGTTTTGAAAGTATATTAGCGATACGAGATAACCTAAATCTAATAATAGCTATTCACAAAGCGTGGTGTAGTATTCAGTAGATACTCTTCGGATGTGATTCGCTCTTTAGTGTTATACAAAATTGGTAATCCCTTTATCCTAAAGGCATATATGCACACACCTAATATCACACATACGTCTCAGTAGAGACTTGAACCTACAACTGATACGAACCTATCCCATACTAGGCTCGTATCGGTTCATAAGTCCAAGTGTAGAACTCACTCAAAAAGCTAGCTTGTTTGAGGAGGGGACCCCTAGACTTTATAAACCATCAACCAATCCCATACTTGGCCGACGTGGGATCATAACAACAACCTCTTTGGTTGATGGCTCACTCACATATGGCTAGGCCAAAACTGGTATTTCAACCCCAAAATAATTAGATATTCGAATCAGTTTCTCCATACTTAAACACAAAAACTCATTTGACTTGACGCAATAATCGTATTATCACTTCCAAAACACGATGCAAAACACCCTGGATACTAATCCATAATTTAGATACATAATACGCACAAGTCGAACACAACATCAAATTACAGTGAACATTCATACTGATCATACCTGCATAACCGGGGCATACACAGGTTCGCCAGTTTCCAACAGTGTTAGATTTTCACATTGTTTATCCGCTCCCAATCGAAGCACTAGCTCTCCAGAGCTAACTCTAGCATACATCAGGTCAGTTTCTCCGTTTGAAGTTGGCACGTCACCATTAAAATTAGCTTGTGTTAAGATGGAATCCAGTGATTCTGTGGCAATAGCACGTCGGTGTTTTCTAGAAATACAACAATTGATGACCTGCAACTGCTGATACAGTAGACAGCAATTTAGATCTGGAACTTTATCAGCAGGGATGCCAGGAATATGTTGTCCTTCAGACCATAGTCTTCTCAACTGCACACAAAGTTTATAAATCATCAAGACTGAAGTAATTATATATGACCTAACATTGCATTTCCAACAAAATATGTAATCATTTGGTGAAAAGAAGGAATTAATAAAGTTATACAAAAACTGCAGGAAGATGATCTACAATATTTAGAGCTAGAGATGACATTTTGACCCATTCACATACAAATGGGTGAGCTTGGGTTATGCTACAACTCTAGGGGTTATGCAGTTAACGGAAACAAACAAAATAATAATGAAGTTATTTTTGTTTTCTTTAAGGCATGCGATAACTGTGACCCTTAGATACATTTTTAGTTCTAAGATTATAAAATTAGAGCAACTCACTTACTTCTGCAACAACCCTGCACCAAAATGATGCCATTCTTCTTATAGTTTTATAACATCCGATGGCTTCAGCAAGCTCTACAACAAAGCTGTCAGGAGGAGCACCATGAAGGTCTTTAAGCAACGATGTAATTGTATTTGTCTCCAACTTGCAACTAGCCCTTCCAGAAAGATGTCCTTCTGCAAGTATCTTGCAAGAAATTGGAAGATCATCAAGAGCCAACAAATTTCTTTTTGGCTACAAACATTCACCAAAACAAAGAATCTACCTGCACCAAGAAGTGAATTGAATAGAGACACAACTTTCTGTTCAGCACCAAACTCCATATCAATCTTATCTTCCTTATCCCTCAGTACTAATGACTTCACTGAAGAGAAATTCAAACCAGTTCTCTCTCTGACAGGTGAAGAATCTCGAGATGACATTAGAAGATCTTTCATTGACCTGACTGTTCTGGTGGTCCTGCAGTTGAAGTCAATTTAATAGCTTGGTTATTAAAACCGTCTTATCGATTATATATTTGCAATAATAAACTTCACTTTATTCATTGCTTGGCAAAAGTAAAAGAATACGGTATAAGTAACAAATTTTTACCCACGATCAAATGTACAGATTTCACATAACTCAGCTAGAAAGTTTACAAAATCAAATAATAGGAAGAACTTACTCAACACCGATAGCCAATTGCCTTAGCACAGCCGCGGATGGTATGATATCAATATCCAAGTCGTCTGAACTCATTAAACTGCCTTCCGATTCCTGGAAGTTAGTAACATCACTTTCAGTTGTATGATATCAGAATATCTTAGAGATCTTATCATTTCTTAGAAATAATCTAGATCCACTTTGTATGTTACTTAAATTTTTATTTTTAGTCTTAAGAGAAATTTGAACTCTTCATATGCTTGCAAAACGTCACTAATTAAAAAATGGCAACTGTAATTTTACACTGAAAATTCAGCAAACTTCTTTCAGCAACTATCCCCAAAGGTGTGCTTTATTTAAGTTCATCTACAACGGCTTTACTAGATTACTGCTCTTGGTGATCTACATACTAAGGTTTCTTCCGAGCCGGTGTAATAGTTAGCCACTATCTAAATTGAGCATAAACTCAATAACACTCGAGTAAGCAATGTTATGCAAACCAACTTAATGGAACTACCTGACACTCTAAAGCGAGTGACCATCTATATTAACTTTTGGAAATGACTAGTATACCATCTAGCTACAAAACGTTAAGCAAATCAATGTTTTATTCAAAATGTGGTTGTTACCTTCGGCAGAGGACTTCTACTTGGTATAAAGAAATTTTCATCAAAAATCGGAGTAGGCATTTTAGGATCATCAATTTTATCAGCTTCTTGAACTTCTTTTTTCCCAAATCTTATGTTTTTAAACCTCTCCTGCCAATCTTGTTTCGTCTTAATCGGCTCCGGCCTCCGCCTTGCAGTCTTTTCCTGTCAGAGTTAAATACATCTAATTAGGTCTATACTTCTATTATGGTTGAACTCTTCATTTAAAACTAACGGTATTGCCTACAGTTACTATATTCAAATATAAGCACAGCATCAATTTTTTCAAAACTAGGCCTATGCGTCTATTACCATCAAAATTGTCATCTAAAACTAACCGTATGCTTACAGCACTAAATTGAACATATAGACACACTAAATTAGTAAGCACTATGATCCAACAATACAGACTAAAATCAGTCATTCAGCTCGAAAAAACCGCAGACTTCTACTAACCTTGGTAACAATTACATCACTCGAAGAATCGTTCGCCTCAGAACTTGACGATTGTTTACCGAGTTCATCTACAACATGAAAACGATTCAAATCGTGAGTCATTCAGTCAAGATACAAACAATTACTCAAAAACCTAGATCATATCACTTCAATCACAATTATAAAACAAATCATCAGATAAAATTAAACAATTAAAAACTGAAACCTAACACTTTGATAGCTAAATTATGATCGTCACACCAATCATAACATCAAATCAGATGAAAGTAAGCTATAAACTTAAAACTAACACTTGGCTTATAGTACGAATCATCACTTCAGATAGAAATCATCGGTTCGAATGAGATCAAAATTAAGCTATAAAAACCTAGTCCTAACACTTTGATAGTTCCATAGTCACCGTAAATCGAGTCATCAGTTCAAATCAGATGATGAAACGCATAATAACATCACATTAATAAAAAAATAAAACCTAAATCTAGCAAGTTATATTACGATCATAATACAAATCAGAAGTTCAAATTAGATGAGAATTAATCAATAATAACTTAAACCTAAAATTCTGCAGTTCAATCCTGATCACACATAACATAAATTTTTAACAAAATTAAAACAGATTATTTTCGATTATACCACATATAATCAGTTCAAAATATATAAAATTACGCAATAAAACCTAAATCTAACACTTCGATTACAAGTCATCGCCTAATATACAAATCGTCAGTTCAACTACATAAAACGAAACAACAAACAAACACTTCAACAGTTCGATTCCGATCACAATACGCATCATAACATCAAACTGAATGAAATTCAGATAAATAAAATAATATCTAAATCTAACACTTGAGAGTTGCGAATCATCATCAGTTCAAATTAACCTATAGAATAATAGTTAGATTACGATCATTATACGCATCATAACATCAAACAGAATAAAATCTAAATCTAACACATCGGTTACGAATATAATAATACGAATAATGAATTAAAATTAAATAAAACTAACCGATAAAATAGTTGAAAATAAACATCTAAATGTATGAAATAAATAAAAAAATAGACCTAGATCGGAAGAAGAATCGGATTTTTTGATATCAGTGAAGACTTTTTCAGCTTTAGCAGCAGCTGAATGAAAAGCAGTGCGTGCTTTTGAAACAAATCCAGTTGAATTCGCCGCCATTTACTCCAACTGTTTTTAGTAATTTTTAGGGTTTATTGTTACGGAAATGAAGGCATCATGTTTGGAGGGAACAACAAGAAAGAAGAGGATTTTGATTGATTGTTTCAACGTGAAATGGAAGTCATCACTATATATATATATATACAAAAAACACGTTACTTGAATATTATGTCTAGATTTGGAAACTGTCGTATTTTTAGAGCTGGAGTGGGGAGCTTCTTTCATTTCGGCTTTGTATTTCATCATCCTTCATTTTCTGATTTATTTTGCAATTTAATAAGTTTATTGTATTTATTATACTAGTTGGTTACCCGCGCATAGCGGCGGTAATAGAAAATTTACTAACTCAACACTTTGAATGTATGTGTTCGTTGTATGTGTTTGTTTGGGTTTCCCGTAGCTTTCCCGCAACACCATATTAACATCATCATTCTCGCATGTAAAGAGACAACACATTCTCCGAAAGTATATAGTTTTAACGTATCAAGTTTATATTTAATTAAGGTTAAAGTTATACAAAATATAAATCAACATAAAATAAACCCGCTAAAATTATAAAAAACAAAAAATTATAAGAATATATCAAAATGGATGTTGAATGAAAGAGCATAAAATTTTAAAAAATATGGTGAAATTAGATCATAATAAAATTACTTCCTCCTCCAAAAAATTATAGATCCACGTAGCCTTTTGGGATGTCCCCAATTTATTGTCCCACTACTAAATAGAATAGGAAAAGTTGATCAAGTTTACCATATACCCTTACTTGAAATGTGTAATTGGGGGGGGGGGGGGGGGGGGGGGGGGGGGGGGGGGGGGGGGGGGAGGGGATTTGGGGATATTTTTTTTTTGTTTTTTTTTTTGTAAATCTTAAAGAAACATTAATAATTAGCTAAAGGTAAAACTGTCATTCTGCTAAAAAGTAAGAAAGAGAAAGCTGTAATAAATGCACTTTTTTTAACCTGTGTGTTTTTTGTCGGGGGACAATAATTTTGGGACGGAGGGAGTAAATTGATAAAAAGATATTTCAATTTGGTGGATCTTAACTCAAAGCATCATGGACAAACGCATACACTTACTATTCCAAATCTAACCCCTATACAAGTTACCAACGTAGCATAGGCCCATTATTACCAATTTGAGATCTCTTAATTTTTCATGTCTTACAGAGTTACTAGTTGGATACCCGCGCATAGCGGCGGCGATAAAAATTACTAACCCAACTCGCTTCGGAATTCCTTACCCGCTTAGAGAATTTGTTTGTTTGGGTTTTCGTATATCGTATTAACATCATTCTCGCTTGTATAAAGACTCACACACTCTCTTACTCATCAAACATTGTCTCCAAAAGTATATATCTTTTACGAATCAAGTTTGTATTCAAATTAAAGTTAAAGTTGTTAAAAAATTCAAAATAAACCCACTAAAAATGTGAAAAGCTAAAAATTTATAAAAATATATCAAAATGGATCTTGAATTAAAGATCACGAAATTTTAGAAAATACGGTGAAATTATATCATAAAAAAATAAATATAAAAAAAGATATGTCAAATTGAAAATAAAAGTGATTTTTTAATTAAGAAGTGACACGTGTCACTCTATGATGTGATTTTCTAAAATAAGATGGATGGTCAAGATTGCACCTCCTTATTTTAATTTTTGATGAGACCCACACATGTTACTCTGTTTATTTGATTGATTGAAATGTGTAATCATCAAATTTCTTTTAAATTGTGTGTTTTTTATTTTATTTTAGAATCGCAATGAATACTACTTCAATGCGGGTTTCACAATATCATTTTTTTTTTAATTCGATGTGTAACTTGACTTGTCATCATTTTGTTAGTCACACAACACAACGTATAATAGATGTCATTTGAATTTCATACATGATAACAAGATTTGAAATATACCAAGAGTAAGGAGTATGAGAACAAGTGCATTGCAACAGGATTTTATAACGGTAAATAATGTAGTGATAAAAAAAATATTGGTTATAAATAAAAAATAATAAAAGTTTGAAGATTTGAGGATTAATTAACACTATTTAAATTGAATGAAATTATGATTTTCATATATAGTTTTTTAATTTTTCAACATTAAACAATAGGGTGTAAACATTTTTATATATAGTATAGATTATCGCGTTATAGCATAGATCGGTTGAAGTCATTTTGTTTTAGTAGGTTTAATTTAGAGTGATACAAGTGTGGGTTTTATGTATTTCGGTGTTATTTTTGACGTCATGTTGACGTGAAGTGAATAAGTTTGGAATCATCATATTTGATACATTTTATAAATAAAAATAGTTCGTCATGTCAAACTAAATAATATATCATTCGGCCCTCTTTAAAAGTTAATTCAAGTTCTCCTTATGAATATTGTTTTCGCGATTTGTAGCCCAATGGTGAGGATACACAACTTAAAATGAATATCGTTTGCAGAATCAATCTTCGGGTCACAACTAGCATGATAATTTGACCTTTGAGACCGTTATTGTACTATGTTCACGTGCAAACACCTTATTGGTTAAGAGGTAGTGTCACGGGCATTTCACTATGACATACAGATCGCGCCTCGTATGAATACTCTTATAACGCTAAAAGCCAAAGATACCACACCACATATCATTTTTGTCTACTCCAAGGGGGAAAAAGATCCTCTCATGTTCAAAATGAACATGAGAGGGTAATGTTGAGTATGTTGTGAGGAGATAAAAAAGAAGTGGGTCATGATTGTAATATTTTTATTTTATTTTATTTCAAGTCTTTACTCACACAAACTCAACATGACTTCTCGTGTTCAAAATGAACATGAGAGGATCAAGAAAAAAAAACAAACTATTAAACATGAGACCGAAAAAATAAACCCGCACAAAATTAAAAATAATAATAATAATAACAATGGCCGGCAACAACGCGCGAAAAATTAACGTCCCGCAGAAACGCGCGGGTAATCCTGCTTGTGTCAAACTAAATAATATATCATTCGGCCCTCTTTAAAAGTTAATTCAAGTTCTCCTTATGAATATTGTTTTCGCGATTTGTAGCCCAATGGTGAGGATACACAACTTAAAATGAATATCGTTTGCAGAATCAATCTTCGGGTCACAACTAGCATGATAATTTGACCTTTGAGACCGTTATTGTACTATGTTCACGTGCAAACACCTTATTGGTTAAGAGGTAGTGTCACGGGCATTTCACTATGACATACAGATCGCGCCTCGTATGAATACTCTCATAACGCTAAAAGCCAAAGATACCTAAAATAAAGAGAAATTGCATATAAACTTAAATTATATCAGTGATATATATTTAATATTATACGTATTTATATGCAAAACTAATAAAAATGTGACCCCATTTAAATGGAAGCCTTGTGCGACGGCACCTACTGCACACCCTTCCAAGACTCCTCTGACACACACTAAACCCTAGTTGTATGTGAGCATTACCCCGACTGTAATTAAACATTCTTATGTTAAGGTTCTTACCACTCAAGGGAAACCAAACATACTAATAACCTAATATCACACCATGAACTAACGATAATCATTGCCTTATGTATAATACGTAAACACTCGTGTTTTTCTACTCATCAATCGGTCAAATTCAAGAGTTTAGGTTTCTCTTTGCGTTTATGTTCACATATTTTCATTTAACCGAGTTTAATTTATAAGGTTTCAATCATATCGTTATATATTTAAACCAAACAAAGCTCTTGTGTAGGGGCGGACTTAGGGGGTTCTTAAGGGTTTACGGAAATGTGATAGATGTTTGTCGAGTAGTGTAAATTTTCATAAATTTTTTTGATTTTTCCAAAATAAACCTGGTCCAAAAACTTTGTCTCACATAAATATTACTCAATCCATTAGTTTTTAATTTCTTTACTAGTTTTAATAAAATAGTGTATTTTAATTCATTATTATTTCCTTTATACTCGTAAAAAAAGTTTGTACACCTGATGTTTTAGTTATCCGATTCCGCCCATGCTCGTGTATGGAAATTTGACCCATTAGTGTACTACATGAGACAATGACAAAGTCAAAGACGTGATGTCAAATAAACATGCAGAGACATAGTCCCCCACTCTATATTTAAAAAATCCTAATTATATTGTCAATGTTGTCACCCTTTGCATAATTAGGTAGGCTTGCTTAATCATTAAGTTGTGAACTTGTGATTAACTTTCCAACATACATGGATATCTAATCATCAACTTATGATATATGGTGAATTATTGTTTTTGGTTATTGCAGCCATGTTTAACATCTTAGTATTATTAAAGCTAAACAAGATCAATCAAGTTTTCCTTCATATTACGTGATTTAACATCTTATGGCAGATGTATGATATATCTACAATTCACTTTTCTCATACATGGTTTAGACGATTATTTTATATTATTATTGTAAAAATTTAAAGTCAAAGACGTGAAGGTTGTCTCGAAAATTATTAGTCTAGATAAAAATTAAATGAATAATGAATTGCCTATACTAATCGATCTTATCTCACTTGAAAGCGCACTTTTCAATTATTTATGGGCATTTACTAAATTAATTGTGTGTTTATTCCATTGGCGTTCTTAGAGCACTGGGAGTGGTGGTGCCAAACTCAAAAAGTGATGCCACGTCAGCAAAAAGGAGCTTGGCACCAGAAATGCTATGGCACCAGAATTCAGTGGCATTGGTTTGGCACCAGAATT
>BQNB010108099.1:0-20428 GCA_026074375.1 Tanacetum coccineum | reverse complement strand
GGCATAACATACATGGTTACGCCGTAACCTATTCAATTACGACATAAACCTTATTATGGTTATGCCATAAACTTATAAACTAAAATTTTTTAAAACACCACAAGATTACGGCGTAACCACCAGAGTTACGTTGTAACCTCTTTCTAAAAATCCTTAAAATAAAGTTTTAAAACATTGCTAAACCTTGTATATCTAAATGAACTTTGTGGGTATGTTCTCTGGAAACCCTCACGAGACTTCACTCGTCCATTTGGGCCACCGGGTGGTTTAAAAGGCTTGTTGCATATGCTAAATGCAACCGTGATTCCTACGAAATGAGTTAGGTTTGTATAACTTGTATATTTATCGTTGAACGATTTTATGCTTTTAGTTTGTTTTAGTGATCACAGGGGAAAAAGAGCTTTGCTCACAATGAAGTTTTTTTGGATTTCTCTACTGTCTTATTACATTTTATATGTTCAGAAGCAATGCTCAAGGGATTTTCTTGTTCTAATTCTAATCTTCTTGTTTATTTCATTTCCTTAATGTAAAATACGGACATTGTACAAAACAAGTAGGGGGATGGGGAGTAGAATTATCACTTAACCTATTCTTGCCTTTGATTTTCTAATTTTCGTTGAAAAATGGTGCCGATTTTAAAATTTTTGACATATTTTTCTTACTAAACTAGCATTAATATTTGTTGAATGCACATTACCCTTTATTATTACTTGGTGAGGTTTAAGCCTAATGTTCCATTTTCTTTCTACAAAAATCCACCAAAAATATTGAGTGTGCCGGTAGTATTGTAGACTTTAGAACTTGGCCTATACATCATTTCGAGACCTAATTGATTAGCAGGAATAGATGGTTCGAGAAGGAAACATTTAGGAATTCACCCCAAATAGCCATTATGTGTGTGTTTATCGACTTGTTACATTGACTTGTCGACCTCCCGTGTTAAAAAACCTTTTGTTGCACTCATCATTAGTGCAAGATACCCCTAGATCACCCTTGTTAAGCCAATATATGTTTTCACCTATGTTTCGTTACACCATTTCGCCTTAGCCAACCCTGTAGTCTATATTTATCTTTGTGTTGAAATTTCTGGCTACCTAAGTCCATGGTTCAGGAAAATAGTTTAAAGATTGAGACTTTCGTTGAAAACATATTATTATGATCATGGAAGACCCCCCGGTATTATCATTTTCGATACTATTTATCTCAAGTGGGGGATATGCGATATTTAATATACAAGAGACTATAAAAAAAAGGTGGTGCAACTATTAGCCACCTAGCGATCTAACTCCTAATGTTGGTTACGTGTTATAAAACCAACTAAGTAAAAAAGGTGGTGCAACTATAAGCCACCTAGTGATTAATAGGGATGGTGCAACTATAAGCCATCCAGTATATAAAGGTGGTGCAACTATAAGCCACCTAGTGAAAAATAGGTTAGCACGCTCCGCACGATCTCCTTATTAGCTAACCCATTATGATGATATGATCAGATTTTCGCACTCGAAGACTTGGACTATGGATGGACAGTAGCTGGTTATGGATACCCTAGATTATATATGACTATTTGTTTTATGTTTTTATCTTAACACCAATTAAATGTGTATCCCATGTCTATCCTAACCCTTATATCACCCAGTAAACATGTGTATAACCCATGTTGCCTATAAGAATTGTTTAGAACCTTACTCTAACTGGTGCAGATTTGTGTACTCTTCAAGCTTATTATAGAATACATGCTATAGCTATGCAAATGAGCGATCACCTTAAAAATGAACACTTAGACTAGTTGAGAGCTGAGTAATTTTTGATCCTCATTTCGTGAGTTGTTCGGCTTTAATGTTTCTAGCATAAGTCTTTATAGGTTAATTTCTTTGAGTCAAATCAGAGAAATCTTTTTATAAACTATTCTAACAGTTCTACTTGAGGGCAAACAAAAGTCAAGTGGAGGGATATTTGATAACATCAAATATTTGATACTTTTTAGTGTCAGTTTCCCTTAAAAATACTTGCAATTGTCTTAAAAATACTTGAATTCGATACTTTTACGGTTATTTCATTATTTTCAGGTAAAATGCAAGTATGTGATGAGAAACACGGGAAAAGGACCAAAAAATAAAGAATACACAGATTCTTACGAGACTTTACGGCGTAACCCCTACGATAGTGTTACGCCGTAACCTAATCATGGAAAGACACGTCATCCAAAAACATTATGTCGTAACATTATTATTATAGAAGGCTAAGACATATGAGTCAGCATTATGGCTTAACGTGTACACTTGATTACGACGTAACATCCTTTAAGCCTGCAAGATGGAAAGTACGCGTCAGCAGTTTATGGCTTAAACCCCTTTAAGGTTACGCCGTAAACTATTTGAAATCTATAAATAGAGGCTTCATTTAGACAATTCGATATCAACCATTCCACCACAGATCTAAGGGGTGATCAACGCCTCCATAGCTCAAAGAATTCCATAAGAAGTCTAAGGGAGATCACACTTAAACTAGATTTTGTATTTAATCATTCATAAACAACTTCTGTATGAATTATGAGTTTTCCATCCATGATTATCTTTATTAATTCTTGCTGTGTTGTTTCTATGAGCGGCTAAGCACTTCAAGTGCTGGCCTAGTCATGAATTTACTATCGTTATAATGTTTGTTTCCTGTTAGATCATGGTTTCATTGGATATCCTTTTGACTATCGTGTAACCTTGGGTTTTGGTAGTATTGCTGGTGGTTTAGATCATGTTAATCATGTTATTAGATTACCACTTAAACATGGGATTAGCAGGATACTAGGGAAGGTTGATCATTCTAACCCTAGTATAGGAACTAACCCTGTTACCGCCTCTATCACCTAATATACTTAAAAATCACAGGAACTCTTTCAGAGAGGGTTAATAATCTGAATAGGTTATTAGACTAGTTCTTAGGATAGTTGAGATTAATCACTATGACCTGGTTGCCCTACCTTCGTGATTTTCAGGGGATTCAGGATCGCAGGAATTATAGGCTAGACTAAAGATATCTATTGAGGTCAGTCGACTTTAGAAACCACTAATGAAACCATGGTGTAACATTGCACAGGAAAACATAGCTATAATGATAGTAATGAAATGGCTAGGCTAGCACGCCTTTCTCCCTGATTACTTCAATTACTTTTACTTTTCACAATTTACTTTTCTGTTATTTCATAAAATCAACTTAAAACCATTTTTTCAAATGTGACAATTCAAATTAAAACTAATTGACACTTAGCTCTTAGGACAACCTCGGATTTGCCATCTCTACACTACTCACGATCGGGTTCTCTGCCCGTTAGTGCGTTTGTCAGGTGAATCGAGTTTTATAAATTTAAAACTTGAATAAAATTTATTTTAAAATAAAATTTATTTTAAAATAAAATACGCATCAAGTTTCTGGCGTCGCTGCCGGGGAGCTACAATCTATTAGTTGAAATTTGTTAAAATTTTACATTCACATGAATGAGTAATGCAGGACAACCAGAGACGACTGTCGATGAGTACCTGACAAAGGTCAGGGACGACAGTGGACCTGGAATTGTTAAACCTCTGTTTGAAGAAAATATAAAATTCGAATTCTGGGGACAATGCATCGACGAATTAAAAGAAAACATGTTTTTCGAAAGCGAGAACGAAGACCCCCACAAACACATCTCAAATATTACGGACATTGATTCGAGTAAATCGAGTCGAGTAATATAATATAAGTAATCCCGTCGGATAAAAAATTACTTTAGGAAAAGTAATTATCTATCTTTCGGATGTCAAAATCCCAACGAGAATTGAATTTAAAACCACGTTTATGTCTCAAATTTTAAATGCTTGATTGTCTTTTTTTTTAATAAAACTAATGATAAACTAGATTATACTAAATATTAAGCAAGCTAATAAGATGAAGAATATATAAAGAAAAATATGATTGTCAAGTAAAAGTGAATAGATTCTTAAGTGTAAAGTTTTAGATCTTAATGATGAACTTATTTCCGTCTAATAAATCGATTCCTCAAAACATTGGCTTAATATTGAAAACGACTTTTTATCGAGAAATTAATTACTAAATTAATGCCTACTTAATCTTACGGCTTTTGCCCATTCGACTAAATAAAACATTAATCTAAATAATTTTTACAAATTATTAATCACTAATCTCTTATTAAATTCCACACTCAATTCACTAATCACAAGCTTACTTAACAAGCATAAAAGGAAACTACTCACAAGGCATAATGATCAAATAAGCAAATCTAAACATATTATACTAAATCTACACTAATGTATTAAAAAAGGAGAGAAAATAGAACCGAATTGAAGAGCCGCAAATAAATGATAACACCCGATTTAATAAGCTAAAGAAAATAATCAAATTCTATCCAGCTTTTTAAACCCTTAAGCTCCACGCCTTATGAGTTGAACCGGAAAAGTCAAACAAATAAATCAACACACTGTTAAACAAATATTACAATTCATGGTCAATTGTTTTGCATACATCCTGTGGCCCAATTTTCTAATTTTACTCTATTAAAACAAACGGACCAAGGCCCGATAAGAAATTGGTATGGTTCAGTTGAATGAATGATAAACAGAAATAGAAGCCGAACAAATTTGACAATTTTGTAGATTTCAATGTGACTCAAACAATAAGCTAAAAGCTCTCGGAAAAGTGCAAGGTGTCAAAGGCTTATTCAATAAGCCGAATCTCTAACTCGTTGCACCTTCTTACTAATTTCCGAATCGAGCTAAAGAAGAGAATAAATAAAAAGTACGAAGTAAGCTATGAACAATTTAGATCTAGAATAAGCTAAAGTAAGCTAGATATAAGATAATAAGCAATGGAACTATAAGCCTATTCTAAACGAATAAGCTATGGACAGCTTATTCGAGTTTAGATGATAAGCTTTTAAAACAAAGTGAAAGAAAACTAAAGTTGAGAATAAGCAAAATCAAAAGTTATTTTTAAACTTATTGAACCGAAACTTTTTAAGGGAATAAGGAATGAGTCGAATAAGCTTTGATGAAGCTTATTCGGTCTCAACCTTGTTTCAGAATAAGCTGGTAAATAAGCTCAAAAAAATAAGCTTAATGAAGAGCTTAAGTT
The DNA here is from genome assembly GCA_026074375.1 of Tanacetum coccineum. Classification (NCBI taxonomy): domain Eukaryota; kingdom Viridiplantae; phylum Streptophyta; class Magnoliopsida; order Asterales; family Asteraceae; genus Tanacetum; species Tanacetum coccineum. The sequence continues at coordinate 15,307 of BQNB010108099.1, read as the reverse complement.
TTAAGAAAAGAAAATAGAGAATAAGCCAAAAGATGTAAGCTCAAATCTCAAATAAAATAAGTCACGATGGGCTTATTTAACGATTGAGAATAAGCTAAGAAAATAAGCTCTTGAGAAAAGCTTGTGTCACGATTCAACAAAGAAAATAAAAAGAAAAAATAAGCCGAGAGATTAAGTTATACCATGAACAAATTCATTTCTTTAATAAGCTAAAGAGATCTTTTACAAATAAGCTATTAAGCTTTAGAAAAGCTTTTACAAATTCCTAATAAGCTAAAACTAAAACAGAAATAAGCTAAACATTTATAAAAAAAACTAAACTAATTTTTTCCTCTATCTAAAATCTAACACCTAAATGTGAGGGGAGCGTGTGAATTTATAGCCAAAACCAAGGGGTAGATTTGTAAAATCGCCTCATTAAAGAGCCAATCATTAGCCTCAATTCCTTGTACTGACCAGATGCAGGTAGCCCGATCCACCACTCCAATGACGCCACGTGTATTTTTCATTTGCGTTAAATGAACGCATACCATTTACTTGCCCCTTTCCTGAAATTGATTTTATAAATGCAATGCCACGTGTCATGATTTCATTCGCCATCAAATAAAATAGTGGAGGAGCATGTGAGATAGTAGGATGTGCAACCTGGGCATGGGCCAGGCATAACTTCTAAACTGGGCCAAAGTTTCATTTGGGCTTGGGTTGGATAGTTAACAATTGTTAGTCTTAAGCTTTTAATAAGCATAGGTCGGTCCGACCCATATAAATGGTGACGGGTCGGCCCAATAAACAATGAATGTACCTTTGGATTCGTACTCTCGTGCTCTTTCCATTGGAGTGCTCGGGGAATTTTTCCGACCTCGTCTTGATCTCGAATAATAAGTAAACTTGATCGCATCGAACCCGAAAATTCCTGTTTTTGCTTTGTTTTCAATCCTTTGTACCTGTAAGACATAAAAACACAAACCAAACATATTTACAATAATATTAAGCATATTTCATGTTTTTAGTCCAATTAATAGTGTTTTTTTGGGTAATAAAGATGTGTGTTTAAGCACACATCAACATCATTGACCTTTTCCACTATCTAGGGGTATCCAGGGATCGAGTGATGCTAATGGCTTTCCTTTTTACCTTGAAAGGAAGAGCTAGTCAGTGGATGAAACAATTATCCTTTGGATCTATCACAACTTGGGACCTTTTTAAAAATGCTTTTCTAAGCAAATATCGCCCTCCTTCTCAAATTATCAAGCAAATTAACTACCTAGACAACGAGAGCGAACCGTCAGGAATCGATAGCCTATTTTCCCACAACACTGATAAAACCTCGATGTGCACCTTACTTTCACCGGAAAGAATCTCTACAAAGGGATCAAAACTAACAATCGCAAAAACCAAATCAACTTTATTTATTGAAAAATATTTTTTTTATAGTTTTTAAGCTGATGGGAGCAAAAAGCCACAATTAACCTCTATGAGCTCTAAAGAGATCAACTACTCCACGCTTAGCATCTAACTTATATTCAATTTTATCATTTTTCATTCTTTGCAAAATTTTAAAGTATTGCAAACGCTTAGTCTAGAAAATTAAGGGGAAAGCTAGAGTGAAACACTCGGTCAAGTCAAAAATTTCCCTAATTCTAGCCTACAGGCCTACTTATTTATCAAACATTTTTATAACATTTTTTTAATAATATAATAAAGCAAAAAATTAGTCAAAACGGGGTTGCGAGGGACACGAACAGGCAATAGGTATGATCAATTTCAATAAAAATCCCCTCACACTTATAACCGAACATTGGCCTCAATGTTCAAAAATGTCGGGTTTTACCCCCACACTTAAGAACGAAAAAGGCAAATGCAATAAATTCCAAGTGTGAAAAAGGAAATAAAATCAGATATATATATTTGATCAGGATTAAGGATTCCCAGGATATAATCATGAAAATGATCGGAGACTGCGTGATTGGAGGATTAAAAACAAGTACGAAGGTTTTCAAGATCATAGGAAGTCCTGCAAGCAAAAACAGATAACCACGAAACACAATAAGGATAGAAGCACACCCCCACACTTATTCATTATTACTACTAAACTAATATATTATTATTACTGCTAGGATAAACACGGGTTGCCTCCCGAGAAGCGCTTGTTTTTATGCGAGTCTCTAGTTTGACTCTCCTTGAATTTCTTTGTCCTTATGGTGAAAACAGATGGAAGATACGATCTTCAAAGAAATTTCACTCAAAATATGACATTTATCGATCATGAAAATATCAATTAGTAGATATGGAAATTTTCTCGTGAACGAGAAAATTCCATTATTTAGGAGGATCTCGGGATCGAAAACTTTGTCTTCATTTCCGAAAGGAAATGAAAGAAAAGTCTCGATCTTAGAAGGATCAGTTAGGAAAAGAAAATCTCTAACGAATAGAATAGAAGAAAAGGTATCCAGAAGGAGAATGAAAAATCTTTTAGAGTGAACTCCATTGATGGTGAAAAGTTATCTCGGTCATTAATTAATTATACGTTGTAATAGGCTAGACGGATAAACGGGCTCTTTATATAATCTAATCGGTCACGTGTATCGGGCGAAAGCCCAAGTAATCCTGAGCCCGGCCCGTAGAAATACCAAGGCATGAAAGCCTCTTGATTTTAACTATAAATACCCCTCTCCAAAGATAGAGAAGGTGTTGGTCTCATTTGTAACTTTGCAAGTAAATCAACCACTTCTTATTTTTCTCCTTACTTTCTCTCTCTAGTTTCTCTCTCTACTTTTCTTCATTTTATATCATCTTATTTTTCGTATCATTGATTCATACAAGTTATGGAAGTGAAGTGATTTTGAGTTATCTACATTTGGCATCAGAGCACATGGGATGATTAGCTAGATTGTGTGTGCGTTTTCTTGGTTAGATTAGATCAAAAGTTTGGTTTTTGAAGGTTTATGGTCTCATTCTTGACACTCTTTGATTCTCACGATTGTGGTGTTAAAGTTGGTGTTTTTATTGTTGTTATAGCCTTCTAGGATCAAGTTGTGCAAAAGAAACCAAGCAAAAAACGTTCAAAAGGGTATTTTTAGGTGTTTTTTAGGAGGAAAAAGTCATGTTTATTCATCACTGAGCACCTAACGTTTTTGTCTCTCTGGCGAATTACCTTGACTGCGTTTGTCTCATGCTTTTGTCTCCTTTAGTTATGTCCTCCACGTTTTGTCTCCTGCATTTTGTTTCCTGCGTTTTGTCTCCTGTGTTTCGTCTCATGCGTTTTGTCTCCTATGTTCTCCTGCGTTTTGTCTCTTGTGTTTTGTCTCCTGCGTTTTGTCTATTGAGTTTTGTCTATTGAGATTTGTCTATTGAGATTTGTCTAAGCACTGCGTTTTGTCTATTAAGATTTGTCTATTGAGATTTGTCTAAGCATTGCGTTTTGTCTATTGAGATTTGCCTCTTTAGACTGCGATTTGTCTCTGCGTTTTGCCTATTTTTGAAGACCATCATTGCGTTTTGGTAGAAAGAAACTCTGGCAAAATTTTCTTCTTCACTGCGTTTTGTCTAAGCTTCTTCACTGCGTTTTGTCTAAGCTTCTTCACTGCGTTTTGTCTAAGATTCTTCACTGCGTTTTGTCTAAGACTCTTCACTGCGTTTTGTCTAAGACTCTTCACTGCGTTTTGTCTAAGATTCTTCACTGCGTTTTGTCTAAGACTCTTCATTACGTTAACTCATTTCAACCAAACCAAATCATAATTAAACAACATATCACCTAATCTAACAAACAATCATCACTTTTTACATACAATCACTAATCATTGTTTCAATCCAACAATTATCATAATACAATCAACACTTCATAACACTTAAGATCCGATATCCATTCACAACATCAAAATGTCAAATGTTCGAATACGGAAGAACAACAAATGCAATAGATCCAAGACACGGCAAAAAGGAGCTGCATGGTATCTTTTTGACAACTTCATTCACACCTCAAGCTTCTTTCAAACCACCAACGTAAATGGACTCGAATCTGTCTGATTCAAACGGGCATTTGCAACTACTCTTTTGGTCAAGATGTTGAAACTTTTTATAGCACAATGTTTCCTAAACATAGAGCAAAGTAGAATAGCAAACTTGACAAGAAGAATTTCAAGAGGAATTGGATCCATGAGCTTCTTTTAAGACTGCGAGACACAACTTCAGATGTTTCATCAAGTCACGATTTATTTTAGATGTTGAATGTTGTTGTATGAAACCGTAACTACTTTCTACAATACACTTAACTCACGATTCCAAACTTCCGTGATACACTGATTCTAACAATGGAAATCACTAAGAATCGAATTGATGAAAGAGCACTGCATAAAAGAGAGTATGATACAAGGGTGAATGAAAGACAGATTCAGACAACAGAGGGAAAGATTGATACGGGCAACGCATTGGATGCTAGTTTGGTTAAACAGAAAGCATTGGGACAGAACAAAAGAGCAGGATCTTACAAGCAGACGATCAGGGAATGATGCATCATGCTGATGAAGCAGATATCAGCCTCATATAAGTATTGAAGAGCCAATGTTGAGTATAAACGACGGCTAAAACAATGTATTTGCTACAGGACAACAACATACTAAGCAACCTGAATTCAATAATGAAGGAGAGGTTGACTAGAATGTTGAGCAATGTTATGACACATGTCCTTTGCCTGCTAAAGTAAATGATAACCAGACAACTAAACTTACAAATCAATCCCTCGAATTTGAAAATATTTGTCTCAGACTGTTGCCCAATTTCAAAAAGATTTTACAAGAATGGAAGCACATTGTGTTAATCTTGAACTTAAATATCAAAATCAAGTTTTAAAAGAGTCAACATGGTCAATTTTTTAATGTAAAAATAAAAGCCAAGGTTAAAAATGACATAGATGTAATCGAAACAAAATCTCGATTGGAACATAAAGTGGCGCCTCAATTACTAAGGAATATGAGAACTTGAAACAGGCATTACAAAGAAATGTTTGATTCTATCAAGACAACGAGAGCTAAGAACATAGAAACACACAACTTCTTTGATTGCAATAAATGATAACTTCAAGCCAACTTTCAGGAAAAGGGTTTGGAAATCGGCTGCATTAAAAAACTGAATTAAGGAAATTATTCAGGAAATAGTGTGAATACTAAGTTTGCAAAATTGTCAATCTTAGGGAAACCGGTTTTACAACCACATAGAAACCAATCAGTTGTTAGACAACCGACTGCGTTTAAGTCTGAACGACCTAGAATTTCAAAACCACGGTTTGCCTCCCAAGTTGATGTGAATAACGATTTGTCAAAACCAGTCACTACACATTATTTGCCTAAGGAAAGAGAATCTGCTGTTGTAAAACCTCATCACGTGATTGCATCTAGAGAATCTAGGAATAGTTCAAAGAACATGCCAAGATTTAGTTCAAATGACATGGTTCATAATTACTATCTAGATGAAGCTAGGAAAAAGACACAAGAAAAAAGTAGGAATTCAGAACCTAGTGTGATGCCTTCTGCTAAATCACAAAGCACAGCTAATGATTGCAAACCAAAACCTAGAATCAATAACCAAAAGTCTAGGAATTGGCCTGCATCTAAGACTAGTTACGTAACGACAAAGACTGTGCCCATAGCAGAACACTCTAGGAATTCTAGAAATTTTTCTGACTCCAAACATTTTGTTTGCTCGACATGTCAGAAATGTGTCTTTAATGCAAATCATGATCAATGTGTAACAAAATTCCTGAATGAGGTTAACTCACATGTTAAGGTTCCATCCAGTAAGACAACAACTAGAAACAAACCGTAGGCTAACCAGTTTTTGCAAGATACCAGAAAGACAAGATCCCTAATGGACATAGTTAGCAAAAAAAAGACTTTTGTTGTACATGAGAAAACAATGACTCCTAGATCTTGTCTTAGGTGGAAACCGACCGGTAAAATTTTTAAAACTGTTGGTCTTAGGTGGGTTCCTATTGGAAATATATTCGAATCTAGCACAACCAAGGTTGACAGTGAACCCCTAAATGGTTCAAATGAGGATATCATTAACCCATATGAATGCGAACAAACTCTTAATGTCAGTGCAGGTACTCTTAACTTAAGTGCAGGTACATCTTTTAATCTCAGAGTTTGGCTGCTGAAAAGATTGATATCTCAAAAACCAGGGGTTCAAGGAATTCAAATCTGATAAACAAGCAATGACTTCTGATCATAACAGTTCAGAACTCGGTAGTCATGACCCAGCAATATGATCCGTCTAGTCAAAAGCGGTTCCAAACTTGTTCCTCCCCAGACAGACAGCTTACATCACAACCAAGAGTTTGGAATTACTAGTCCACCTTTCACATAACAAGTACAGAGGACAACATGTAAAGTTTTTTGAAAAAATAAAAAGACAAAAAAAAAAATAATATAAGTTCCAAAAAAAAAGAACAATTACAAAATCAAAAAATCAGAAAATGTTTCACAAAAGAATCTTCTCGACATGTCACTCGGAACGATCTAAAAATTTACGACCTAGAAATGTTGTTTAACATCGACACGTCGGGCGTGTCAATGAAGTTCGAAAAACAGAGTTTCACATTTTTTTCAAAACTGTCATTTCTAATTTTTTCTTTACGACTGTAATCGCTCTCCAGATTGCACTCGGAACCCCAACACAAAGGAGAGTGTACGCATAAAGTGCGCTTATCCTTAGCGATAGAAGAGAAGTCTTCTAACATTGATTTTCAAAAAGTTGAACAACAATTTTTTAAGAAGTTCACTGACGATTCAAAATCTGTCAAATTGTGTGTGCAACACTTCTTCCCTCAGAGTGTTTTTAACAGACTATTATTTCTACATTTGGGTGTCAATTTTTAAATGAAGCAATGTTTTGAGGGATTTTTCTTCGAAAAACAATATGTTTAATGATTGTTTGGATACATCATAACAAACAATTTCTTAGTATTTCAACACATTATAAAACTCTTAATAACATCTAAGAATTTAATAATGACGAGTACATAGATGGAATTGTTATAAGATAATTAGTGTTTGAGCACAATTGTTTCAAGAATTCCTCTATACAATTTAGAATCTTTTGCAAAATTAGTTCTCAACAAGGCTAACCCGCAAGTTTATATTCTTTTACAACTTGGTATCATTGTTGCTTGATGTCAAACATATGTAAAATCGAGGGGGAGCAAGTTTATGTTCCAATGTAATTCATCCTAGGTAAAAGGTGTCCCACGGAATTTTCATGACAATTTAAATACAAAGTATTTCAAAACTAAGTGAATTCATTATTTTAAAAGAAGGGGAGAAATGTATTTAAAATCGATCCTGAAAATAATAAGTGATCTTGAATCGACTCAAAGTCTTGATACTCTGTCTGAAAAGTTTATGGTTTACGATCTCATACCGACAACATCTATTCCACGATAATTCCGAAGTCCAGAAGTGGTCAGGTTAGGCCATTTGACCTATGATCCAACCAGAACCCGAGGAACTACCCAAGGAACACTCCATAGTTAAAATAGCAGTTCTTGGTATATTGGAATGATGAGTATAAGGGAAGAATGCCGACTAAGATTGAGCTAACACTGGAACAATCACAACAAGGTGTTAGTAATGACGTCTTGGTAAGCATTGAAGGGGTTGAAGAATTAAAAAGAAATGTATGGATAAAGGGTCTAAAGAAAGAAGCCCTCCCTACACCTTAGGCAGAAACCGGGTCAATACATAATCTATCAGATTTCACAAAGATGAATTCTGATACTGAAGACGACATCATGGACCCAGTGATGCAATGCACAACCCTTCCTAGCTATTCGAGTTTCTCTCAACAGAAACTTGTCTCATTTGTCACGGAGATACACACGACTTCTATTGACTTTCTCACTCCGAGTTAGTTAATATTGAATAGGTGGCAGTCTGCTCCAGCCTCTGACTACTAAAACCAAAACGCACTAATCGAGTCTAGAGCCAAGAGATCAATAAAATAAATCTCATTAGGACACATTCCATTACTAACACTTGTTGAACACCAATAAATTCACAAGCTGTTAACAAGAGTCCTACGCATTATCCTTGTGATTGTGCCAGAACATCCGAGTGATACTTATGTATTCATAATGAAGATGGAAATCCTGCTTGAGCCAGCATCAAACAAGCTCTTGGTAGGTGACTTGCGAGATTCTATATGAATCGAACTTGTGTTAACTGGAAAGAAACGATGGTGCGATTCAATGTGAATCAAACTTGTTCCAGTAAATGAATTGACGACTTAATCAGAAAGATAGTAACTATTTGATTCACTCATATCGTGTTGTCTGCTTTGAGATGTTCTGGTATTAAGAACTAGTAAGTACGGTAAATCTAATGCATCTGCATTAGAGGATCTAATACTTTGAGCTGGAAACCCTGTCAAGGAGATTCTTTGAATCTACCGGATCACATGTATATTATTTATACTATAAAACGGTCCTATGAAACTGGAGGTTAATCTAACCAAATCCAGATGAATGACATAGTCATATTCGTCCACCCGCTTTATTGCTAACTGTTTTATTTCAGGATTCATATAAAGATGGAGATGGTGATGCCTCATTCTAGCTGGAGTCGGATTCACTACCACATGCTCATGCTCAAACTACAAAGACATACTATAATCAAGATTCAAGAATTATGAAAGCTCAAGAATTAAAGACAAAGACTTCCGCACAAACTCTGATATACAAGATCTTCCTTTAAGATATCAAGCCTATCAAGGGAGATTGTTAGCAAGCTTTCAAGATGATGCAAAGTATGAGCATGTTGGTCAAGACACAAGATCGCAAGGCGGAAAAGATGATCAAGATGGAAGGATAAAGATTTAAAGATCTTGTACATTAAGACGAAGTCTAAAGACAATGTCAAAGGCTCAAGATCAAAGATCGAAAAGCATGAGGAACAAGCCTATAACGTAGACAGAGACAAAGATCACAAGATCTTAACGACAAAATCAATCTCATCGATCTCACAAAGGAGTGTCACAATAAACTCACTTCGGGGGAGATTGTTAGCCTCAAAATATTGAGTCGGACAAGGAAGTTCGTTCATTAATTATATTAGGTCTCGGTCATTAATTAATTATACGTTGTAATAGGCTATATGGATAAACGGGCTCTTTATGTAATCTAATCAGTCACGTGTATCAGGCGAAAGCCCAAGTAATCCCGAGCCCGGCCCGTAGAAATACCAAGGCATGAAAGCCTCTTGGTTTTAACTATAATTACCCCTCTATAAGGATGGAGAGGGTGTTGGTCTCATTTGTAACTTTGCAAGTAAATCAACCACTTCTTATTTTTCTCCTTACTTTCTCTCTCTAGTTTCTCTCTCTAAAATTCTTCCATATTTCTCATCTTATTTTCTTGTATCCATGATGAAGTGAAAGTGTTATGGGTTATCTACAGATAAGAAGAGAGGAAAATTATTAAGCTTAGGACTTGTAAGTTCCTTGGTCGAATCTTCAAGATATATTTTCTTTAAAAAGTATAGTCAACTCTCCTGGGTCGGGCTCAATATCAAAATAAAAACGATCATACTCTGGTGGAGATATGATGTGAGCGAGTTCATCGACGAACTCCTCATGATAAAAATCACTCCTATCGGCAGGAGGAAGCAGATCAATCAAAAGATCAAAATGAAACGATTCATACTCAGGAAGAGAAAGATCAGAATGAGAAGTGGTACTGCCACTACTGTTCTCTTCGATATTAAAGCAAAATATTTCATATTCAGGAAAAGAATCATCAATATGAGAAAGAAGGGTGTCGGTCTCCTCCAAGAGAGAGTCACTATCCCTGAAGGGAGTAGGAAGTGGGGAGAGAGACTCGACCATAGAATCAGAAGAGGGAATGGGATTGCCACTCAAAGAATTGTTTTCAATAGGAAATTTATCGCACAAAGAATCAACAATATCAGTTCTATAAACGAAATGGTCAGCACGTCCCGTAGGATTCTCTAAAGCTTGAAATTTTTCTTCTTGAAGCCGAGATGGATATGGAATTGATGGCTGTTGAGGATTAGGCTTGAGGTTTTTCTTTGGTTTTGGTGAGAACGATGGTGGAGTTTCCAGAGGTGGGACAATTGGTGTGCTCTAAGAGCTAGCAATTTCCACCACTTCCGTTATGGTCACCGGTTCAAGTTCTTCATCTTGATAAACGAGAAAATTAAAATGAGGAATAAAAGATCCATCCAATGTCAAACCACTCATAGTAGTAACCGTTTTATGTTCTTCTCGTGGGTATGTTTCGGTGTCGCTCGGTAGCACACCTAATGGCCTCTCTTGAAAAGCTTCTTCCAGTTGACCCATTTGAGTTTGCATTAGTTGAATGGGGGCTTCTTGGTTTGAGTTATAAGCTTTTTGCATGCTAGAAATATGATGCTCAAGAGCTTCGACTTGTTTAGTAAGAACGGTAATGGCATCATTTTGAATTAAACTACCACTACTACTCGAAACTTGAGGTTTATTTCTGCAAGTTCGAACCTTGGCTTTATTCTCAATAATGGTTAACGCTTCTTAAGTATTTTTTGACATCAGATTTCCACCCAATGCGGTATTTAGAGAATCTTGATCAGATTGACTCAACCCGTTATAGAAAAAATCTATTTGATGAAGGGGTGAAAATCCGTGATGAGGACATTTCCTTAATAAATCTTTGAATCTTTCCCAAGCTTCGGTAAAAGTCTCACCGAAAACTTGTTGAAAGTTCGTGATTTCTTTTCTGAGCTCTCTTGTTTTAGAATGAGGATAAAATCGATTCAAGAACTTTGATACTAAATCATCCCAAGTTGTAATGGAACAAGGAGGTTCATTCTCAAGCCATGTCTCGGCTGCTCCTTTAAGTGAAAACGGGAATAAGATCAACTTCACCACATCATGAGGCACTTGGTTTATTTTGAAAGTTCGGGTTATTTGGTAAAATCTTTTGATGTGTGAATGAGGATCATCATTTTCAAGACCAAAGAAAGGATTGTTACTTATGAAATCAAGTAACTCGATTTTTAGTTCAAATTCATTTGCTAGAACAGCTGGAACAACGATAGCATCTTCAATACCTATGATAGGTATTTGGAGTAGCTCTTCCATCGGTCTTAAATGATCGGCCATTTAGACGTCTTTAGCGTTCTCGTCCTCTCCTTGTATATGATCATGAAAAAGATTATCGGACTCGGATTCTTCTACTCGACGAAATTGTAAACTTTTCTCGGGATTGGGAAAATGTAACTTGATTTGGCTCGAATTGTGTGCTCATGCACCAATAGTAAAACGGAATTTTGGGTTCTTCATAAGTATTTATAATTTCTATTGTAAATCATTAAAATCCTCATTTTTATTTTTTATTTTTAATATAAATATAGATATAATATAGTACAAATAAAAAATAAAATAGAAATGGAAAATATATTTATTTTTTTTTGAATTTTTTTTGAAAAAGATAATAAAAAAGAATAAGAATATATTTTTGGAATTTTAAGTATATATAAGAGAAAAATATAATAGAAGGTGAAAATAGTTTGGCTTTTATGTTTATTTATTATTTTTGTTTATTAATTTATTAGTTTGTTATTTTTTTTAGATACAAAATAAAACTTTCTCAAGAGAAAGGATCTTCACGGCATCAACTTTGAAACAATAACGTGAAAATCGAACAACTCTCTCCGCAAAACCCTGCGCGCCAAAAACTAATTCGAGATAAAATCGGAATCGTTAATATAGTAGATAAGTCATCCTTCGGATAAAAAGTTACTTAGGAAAAGTAATTATCTATCTTCCATAAGTCGAAATTCCCAACGAGAATTGAATTATGAAAACCACGTTTATGTCTCAATTTAAATGCTTGAGTTGTACTTTTTAATTTTTTTGGAATTTTAATAAAACTAATATAAACTAATAATACTACATATTAAGGAAGCTAAGCAGATAAAAAATATAAAGAAAAATATGATTGTCAAGTAAAAGTGTATAGATTCTTAAGTGTAAAATTTTAGATCTTAATGAAACTTATTTCCGTCTAATAAATCGATTTACTTAGAAACGTGGACTTAATATTGAAAATAAAATGACTTGTTATCGAAAAATAATACTAAATTAATGCCTATTTAATCTTACGGCTTTGCCCGTTCCCGACTAAATCAAAAATTAATCGAAAATAATTTTTACATAATTATTAATCACTAATCTCTATATTAAATTCCCACTCAATTAACTAATCACAAGCTTATAACAAGCCTAAAAGTAAACTACTCGACAAGGCATAATGATCAAATAAGCAAATCTAAAACATATATAACAAATCTACTCTAAGTTATTGAAAAAAGAAGTGAAAATAGAACCGAATTGAAGTGCCGCAAATAAATGATACACCTCCCGATTTAATAAGCTAAAAAAAATAATCAAATCTATCTAGCTTATTAACCCCTTAGCTGCATGCTCATAAGTTGAATCGGAAAAGTCCGGACAAACAAAATCGACACACGTTAAACCAATTATTACAATTCCATGCTCAATTGATTGCATACATCATGTGGCCCAATTTTCCTAATTTTAACTCTATTAAAACAAAAGGACCAAGCCAATACGAAATTGGTATGGATTAGTTGAATGATGATAAACAAAAATAGAAAGCCGAACAAATTGAGCAATTTTGTAGATTTCAATGTGACATACAAACAATAAGCTACAGCTCTCGGAACAAAGTGCAAGTTTCAAAGTGCTTATTAAATAAGCCTAGTCTCAACTCGTTGCCCCTTCCTTTACTACTTTTCCGAATCGAGCTAAAGAAGAGAATATAATAAAAAGTACGAAGTAACTTATGAACAATTTATATCTTAGAATAAGCTAAAGTAAGCAAGAGATAAGATGAAAAACCAATGGAACTATCAGCCTATGCTAAAGCGAATTGCTATTGAAAGCTATTCGATTTAGATGATAACTTTTAAACAAAGTGAAAGAAAACTAAAAGTTGAGAATAAGCAAATCAAAAGTTATCTATAACTTATTGAATCCAAAACTTAAGGAATAAGAATAGTCGAATAAGCTTTGATGAAGCTTATTCGGTCTCAACCTTGTTTCAGAATAAGCTGGTAAATAAGCTCAAAAAAATAAGCTTAATAAAGAGCTTAAGTTTTAAGTTTTAAGAAAAGAAAAGAGAGAATAATCCAAACGATGTAAGCTCAAATCTCAAATAAAATAAGCCACGATGGGCTTATTCAACGATTGAGAATAAGCTGAGAAAATAAGCTCTTGAGAAAAGCTTGTGTCACGATTCAACAAAGAAAAGAAAAAGAAAAAAATAAGCCGAGAGATTAAGTTATACCATGAACTACTTCATTTCTTTAATAAGCTAAAGAGATCTTTTACAAATAAGCTAATAATCTTTAAAAAAAACTTTTACAAATTCCTAATAAGCTAAAACTAAAACAGAAATAAGCTAAACATTTATAAAAAAACTAAACTAATTTTTTCCTATATCTAAAATCTAACACCCAAATGTGAGGGGAGCGTGTGAATTTATAGCCAAGGCCAAAGGGTAGATTTGTAAAATTGCCTCATTAAAGAGCCAATCATTGACCTCAATTCCTTGTACTGACTAGATGCAGGCAGCCCGATCCACCACTCCAATGACGCCACGTGTATTTTTCATTTGCGTTAAATGAACGCATACCATTTACTTGCCATTTTTCTTGAAAATGATTTGATAAATGCAATGCCACGTGTCATGATTTCATTCGCCATCAAATAAGATAGTGGAGGAGCATGTGAGGGAGTGGGATTTAATTAGAGTCACGTGATGCTTTTCTCATCTGCATTTATAACAAGCATCCATGGGGCTTTTTTATTCCTTGCTGGGATCGATGTGCAACCTGGGCCTGGGCCAGGCATAACTTCCAAACTGGGCCAAAGTTTCATTTGGACTTGGGTTAGATAGTTAACAATTGTTAGTCTTGAGCTTTTAATAAGCATGGGTCGGCCCGACCCATATAAATGGTGATGGGTCGGCTCAATAAAAATGAAGGTACCATTGGATTTGTACTCTCGTGCTCTTTCCATTGGAGTGCTCGGGGAATTTTTCTGACCTCGTCTTGATCTTGAATAATAAGTAAACTTGATCGAATCGAACCCGAAAATTCCCGTTTTTGCTTTGTTTTCAATCCTTTGTACCTGTAAGACATAAAAACACAAACCAAACATATTTGCAATAATATTAAGCATATTTCATGTTTTTAGTCCAATTAATAATGTTTTTCCTGGTAATAAAGATGTGTGTTTAAGCACACATCAACATCATCGACCTTTTCCACTCTCCAGGAGTATCCAAGGACCAGGTGATGCTAATGGCTTTCCTTTTCACCTTGAAAGGAAGAGCTAGACAGTGGATGAAACAATTATCCACCGGATCTATCACAACTTGGGACCTTTTGAAAAATGCTTTTCTAAGCAAATATTGCCCTCCTTCTCAAATTATAAGGCAAATTAATGCTATTAGGAACTTTGAGCAAGAATCTAATGAACAATTGCATCTTGCATGGGAACGATTTTAACGACTCACTCTATAACTGTCCTGAACATAAAATTAATGAACATGAACAGTTACAAATTTTCTATCAAGGATACACTGAAACTATACGGAAGGTGGATTTCAAGGGACCTATTCCAAGAATGACACCAGCAGCTGGGATAAAAGCCATTATTGAATTATTGAAATATTCACTCTTTTGGTATAAGTAAGGAGACTTCAAGAACAATAATCTAAACGTCGTTTTTAAACAAATCAACAATTTTGAGCCAAACATGAATGATATTACCGAAGAAGTTCGAATGGCGCAGCTCAAATATAAACCTCCCGATGAAGGAAGGAACTCTAAACTAGAAGAAACCTTAAGCACCTTCATTGAAGAATCTCGTAGGAAGTAGAGGGTAAGCAAAAACTTATATTGGAATATTAAGAAGAATTACGACAAAACCTTTAAGAGACAAGCCTCTTCCATAAAAATTATTGAAAACTACCTAGGATGAATTGCTGAAATAATAATGGGAGAGGAGTAGGGAGCCTCTCGAGCTTTACCGAAACAAATCCGAGAGGATTGGCACACGCCATAACCACTAGAAGTGGGTTCAATTATTACCCACCTAAGAATCCTCTTGAAGAAATTAATGACACTCAAAATAAAATCACATAATACATATCTACACAAAAGGAGGTAACACCTGACAGTCAAAGAAATATCACTGAAACTTCTGCCCCTCCTATTCCTTAACCTAGAAG
>BQNB010108098.1:1173-23025 GCA_026074375.1 Tanacetum coccineum | reverse complement strand
TCATAGTTGGAGTCCCTTAATCCTCTGTTCAGTTTCACTGCTGTTACAAATCTACCCCATTCAGGCAACATGTTGTTCATAAACTTGGAGTTTAACTGCATTCTATACATGGTCATCTTGATGTTCCGCATGTCATTGATGAGTTTGGCAAACCGGACATAGTAGTCATAAATGGTTTCTCCCTTGTTCTGACGGAAGTGTTCAAAGTCATCATACAGTTATGATTCACGGTCCTCTTTTGTTAATTTTGAACCTTCCAGGAGCATCTTCATATTGTCCCATATGTCCTTTGCATCGGTGTAATGATTTATAAGAGAGTAGTATCTTTTGGCAGCCCTTGAAGTAGGATGTTCGTTGCCCGAATGTCAGCATTGTACCTTTCCTTATCTTCAGGTGATAAGTCAGAATAAACTCGTGGTCGTTCTGGACCTAGATTTGGGCACCTTCAGTCCCTTCAGTTAGTGTTTCCCGAAATGTCCCCATCTGAAATGGTCCTTCATCAATTGACTTCAAAATGTTCACACCATTCTCTTTACCCCGACAATACAGTCAAATACGTTGTTGCCATGATGCAAAGTCAGTCCTATCAAGCATAGGTGGTCGGGTATCTGAATCGGCACATTGGATGCCTTCCGAAAGATTATCCATCTTAATTGATTATGAAATGATTAAGTTGATCGAACAATGATTAGTGATTGTATGTTAAAAGTGGTGATTGATTGTGTAAGGTGGTGAATTGTTGTAAAGGTTTGCTAGGATTACACGTTGAAGAATTTAGTTTAAAAATCCAAAAAGTCAATAACTCGCTGGAAGAGAGTAGATAACTCGCTGGCAAGAAATTAAATTGACAGAGTTCCTGTTCACAAGTCGCTAGAAAAAGATCTTCAAAAACTTGTAACTCGCTAGTATCTAACTCGCTACCTGTAACTCGCTACCTACACAAAATGACAACTCTCTGACACAGTACTTTCTGACACAGTGTACGATTCTGACAACTCGCCAGTATAGTGATCTAACTCGCTAGGAAGATCAACGAACAGTAGCCTAACTCGCTAGAATGAAAAAAATAGGTTTTCACCTAAAAATGCCTAAAAATCACCCTTTTGAACATTTTTGCCTGGTTTCTTTTGCACAACTTGGTACTAGAAGGCTATAGAAACTATAAAAACATGAACTTTAACATCACAAACATCGAGATCAAATAAAACCAAGAACAAGACTATACACCTTCAAAAACTAAACTTTTAATCTAAACTAACCAAGAAAACGCACACACAATCTAGCTAATCATCCCATGTGCTCTGATACCAATTGTAGGATATTGGAAATCATAACACAATCGAATGACTAGAGGATTAGCCAAGTTCTAGAGAGATAGAGTGAGGGAGAGTTTTCTGGAGTGAGAAAATGAACTTGTATAAATGAAATGACTAACCCACCTCTTCCATGGCATGGAAGAGGCTTTTATACTTATAATTGTAACCGGCCTAGGGCCTTGGTAAAAGGCTAACATGTTGGGTTTACTACCCGGCCCATTACCGAACGTTATACATTAACTACTTAACTAGGAGCAACAATAAACGGTAAAATACACGGGGTGACCGAGTCTTTTTATAATATCTAACAAAACTGAATGCCATCTTTTTCATTTTAAACTATTTCTAGCTTCTTCCTAAGATCCCCAATAGTTATCTCTTGTACTTTTATATCCCATTTTAAGCCATTAATCTTTTCTACATATACAAACTCATTCTTTTTATAAAATTCAAGTCTTTCTTCTACTGACTGTAAACCTGTCTTATAAGCTACAACCATTAACTCAGATTTCTCAAACCTTTTCAATAGTTGTTCATATTGATATTTAAGCACTTCAACAGTTTCAAGATAATATTTTGAGCAAGTAGAGTTATTAGATATCTTAGAATCAGAACTTGAAGATGAGTAGGCTATGAGTGCATAATTAGGCCCTTCCTTTGTTTGATCGCTCCAATCATAACCACCAAGACCATCACATGAGATCAAAGCATTAGAAGTATGTCTCCACTGGTATACTTCTTCTTGAGCTTTCTCTGTTCCTGATGTCTTGGTTTCTTGGAACTTTGTACTCCCTGGCAAAATGTCCCCTCTTGTGGCAGTTGTAGCACTCCACCTTGGACTTATCAAACCCAATGGTCTCATTACTATTAATAGTCACTTTCCTTCTAGTGTTCTTCAAGAACCTTCTTGCTCTCATAGTCAACATGGCCATCTGTCATCTCAAATCCATCTCTTTTAAGTCATCTAGATGGAGTTGTTGTAGATCCTCATTTGCAAGTTGAGGATTGTTTGGTTGACTAAAAAAGAATGCACATATCACAGCATCACTCAAGTTATCAACATGTGTAGAGTTAGCAGCACTAACTTGAGTGCTAACAGCAGAAACTCCATGAATAGTGTTAACTGCTTCATTAGTGCTGCCAGAGTTGTTAGAGGACAAAAAAGCCATATTTTGTGTGCTTGTATTTGAGCTTGATGTCCATTTGACTTCTGGTTCATATACTTTGAGATTGTTGTAGAGATCATCCATGATCATTGTCTCTAATTCAGGCTTATTCCTCCACACAACAGCATGTGTGTTCCATTTTGGTGACAAACTTCTCAACAGCTTCTGGTTTACATCTTCTTGTGAAAGTGTTTCACCCAAAATCTTTAGCTGACTCACAAGCTTCTGAAGCCTATCAAAAGTTTGATCAAGGGTTTCTGAGCTAGGAGCAGTGAAGTTTTCATACTGCTATTTCAAGAGATTTCTTTGAGTTTTCTTTGTAGCAGCATTCCTACCAAACCTCTTTTCAATAGCTTCCAGCAGCAACTTAGCATCCTTGATGGAGTTGAACTTTAACTGATGTTCATTAGGTATTCCTATCATCAAGGTGCTTCTGGCCTTCACTTCTAATCTCCTTGTGGCCTTCTCTTTAGCAGTTGTAGGAGGTATTACTTTCTCAACACCTTCCACAACTGTTGTTTTTGGTGCAGTGTTTCCATTCTTTATGACTTCCCATAGAGCATAGTCAATCATATGGATTTACTATTCTATTCTTATCCTCTATAACTCAAACTCACCAGGTTTGAGCATTGGAACCTTGGATGCAGCCACCATATGTACAGATTCTGAATCCATATCTTCTAGCAGAGAGATTTTGTGTATTCAAACAGGTTCTTCTATATCACAGCTTCTCAACAAGCTTTAATACCACTTCTTGTCCCAGGATGTAGGATACCTCTTGTTGGATCCCACTTCAATAGATCGAATTCCTTAAGCTTGTTTAAGGTTTAGTTATATTAGATAAATTTAACACAACTATAGTAGAAACTTTATGTAAATGTATTAAAGATTATGCGGAATCTAATCTTTAATATTAGAAGAATTCTTAATGAAACAGTAACACAAGAACACAATATAACCAACAATAAAAGCTCCAATATTATTATTACAAATAATACGAATACACTCCTAGTATTACGGTTATAAAACCTTGAAGCTATAACGATATCAAAAACAAAAGATTTCTAGATATCGAACTCTATGCCCTAGGACCTCCTTTTATACACCAAGGAGTCCTAGTCGATTTACAATATATTCTTAAACTTAGAATATTCACTATGATCTATTCTATAAATAACTCATACTTATCACATAAGTAATCTTGATCTCCAATCAATCTTTATCCTTTCTTCTGTCTTTATCCATTGTCTTCTGACAGTAGAAACTCTTTCAGTAGTCTTAATCTTTGAGCAGTTGTAACTTTTGTACTAGCAGCATTAACTTAGCACCAGCAGTATTAACTTATACACCAGCAGTATTAACTTAGCAGCAGTAACTTCATGAAGGCTTTTAATCCCAACAGCAGGACGCTCCCATTTTTGTCTTTTCCAGTGGAGGTGTTTCCTGGATCAGTTTTATCCATTTTTAGATGGAAATTTTGAATACAAAATATTTACTTTGAATAAAACATTTCTTGTAAATACAAAAAAAATTTATAAGTTTTAAAAATGTTTGTTACATTTTATAAAAAAAATTCCTTTGATCATAAATAAATTAAGCATTTATTTATTCATACCTTTAAGTGATTAATATTCGAAATGAAAAATTTACGACTAATTACTTGTTTACGTTTAATTTTACATAGAGCGTTTTTAAATTTTGTGATTATCAAAACGTAGAGAAGTCGAAAAATATCAATAACGATTTTAGGCATTATTTCTATCAACAAAACGTATATCGGACAAATTTAAAGGGTTACGAGTTATCTAATAAGGTAGCAAACGAATATCTAAACAAAGGCTAGGAAACATATAAGGGATTTCACTGGTGCAAATAAATACAAATCAATGCCATGGGAATCCTTTAAAAGAAAAAGTAGAATATCTTTACCAATAGGGAACGCAATGAAAGAATCAACAAAACGCACACTGACAAAAGAATCACATATCGAATTAGCGATACGTATCAAGATCGATAAATGAGAAACGTAAAATTCTTATTCCAATAATCAATATTATCCGAGAGAACCAACTAAACACGTTTTTATTAAAATATTTCTAAATAATAAAATCACATTAAATATAAATATAAATAAATCATTTTAAATAAAGAAATCACTTTAAATATAATTTCATAAGACTTATTTTAAACATGGTTTTCATAAAAAGAATATTCAGAGACAATTATTTAAAGGTGTATCGCATTTTACCCATATAAATCATTTTAAGCATACTTTTCATAACAAAAAAAAATCAAATAAAATTCATCAAAAACAAGCATATAAAAATGGTATCATATCTTATTGGTAAAGATCATATTAAACAAAGTTTTCACATTCAACCAATATCACATCAAATTTATAAAATCATTGTAAACTTAGTTTTCATAAAAATAAAGAGACATTCATATAAACGCGGTATCACCATGTATTAATATAATGCTTTAAAAATATCATCAAAATATAATTCAAAAGCTTTTTATAGATCATCATTAATATAAAATATGCAACTCAAACAAAGGACATCGTAATACCAAAAGGGATTGCAAAATACTGTAAGGTATCTAACGCAAATCTATA
Organism: Tanacetum coccineum; assembly: GCA_026074375.1. Classification (NCBI taxonomy): domain Eukaryota; kingdom Viridiplantae; phylum Streptophyta; class Magnoliopsida; order Asterales; family Asteraceae; genus Tanacetum; species Tanacetum coccineum. The sequence goes on along the minus strand of BQNB010108098.1, from coordinate 17,926 downwards.
GTTTGAAGGCGAAAAAGAGTACAAGGAAACGAACACGTACAAGAGAAACTCATGCAAGACAGTACGAACCAAATGAAGAACGTAAGGTCTTATCTATAATAACGATCAAAAGAGCAAACATACAAAAACATCGATACTAACACATCGCAAACGTGTTACGAAAACCAAAGGATATATAAAGAAGGGAGTAAATATCTACACTAACATGTTATAAACAAATAGTGCTTAAAAGGAAAAATCCGATATTCGTACGAGTAATCAATACAAGGAAGAACCAATGAAACGTACCAATTGCCAAAAGTAGCATATCCGATCAACCAATACATATCAAGTTGGTAATTGGGAAGGATAGAACATTCGTACTAACACTATACGAACAAAGAATGCTACAATGAGAGTTAGGTATCCTGAACGAATAATCGAGCAAACGAACAACCCAATAATCATAATAGTAGTGATAAGAGGTATCCAATATATTCGTAATCGTTAGGCAAAAAGGAAACTTGTTGACTACGCAACTAAGCCCAATAAAATCGCACATTTGTTAAGAGAAGAATCCCCTAACTACGTGTGTGATGCCTTTATAATTATGTTGGCCACCCATAATTATAATTGCATCCTTTCACACGTATACTTACTTCCAAGACTACACATCTCAATGATAACTTACTTATATATACATATACCACATTTCACATCTTACTCGACTCCACAAAATGATGCTCCATCAAAGTAATATTTATTTATATAAAGATAAAATTGAAAATGACAGAAATAAAACGAAGGTCTCAAAGTGCCCAAAAATTACGTAATATCCAAAAGAAATCATCGATAGCAACGTGTCAAGGTAAAATACGGAATAAGATTATGTTGGGCCTCGCTTGGGTTTGACTTTGCTTTCACAAGAGTCACCCGACTCCGCAGGTCCAGGCCTGCTACGAGCATCCAAAAGGAGATCTGAGTCTGTCTCCTTCTTCGACTCTTCTAACTATCCCCCCTCCTTCGGTTCCTCGAGAGGCTCCTACTCAATTGGCTCCTCTTCTGCATCTTCTGATATCAAATAGCCCGTAGGCCAAAATAAAACTCAGAGAAAAGTAAGAAATAAATGCCTAGATAGCTAAACATATAGATCCTATTATGCAGCTATATGAAGGACTCCTAGGTTATAGTCTAGGTTAAACCACCTACTTCTCTATAAGCAATGGATCTGATACCAATCTGTCACACCCTGCCAAGGCAAAAACGCAAGGCGTAACACGATAGGCATCATCACAACACATTTATGTCAATAATAAAGAATAACTAGAATGCAATCAAATTAAAACCAAAGTGTTATGACGACACCTAACACAAGAGGAGTCTTGTATTAAGGTTTATCACAACACAACAATACATAGACATGATAATCCCAAATAAAATACCAACATAATCCAGAGTACTCAATATACGAAAGTATGAAATAAATACAATAGAATTATAAACTTTAAATGCAAGATCCTAAGGTCTCGCTAGCCACGCACTTTTCCTTCTTTAACGTCACTAGGCTCACCTGAAAATGATACTTTAAAACGTCAACATAATGCTGGTGACATTCATAGGTTTAACACAATTACTTACTCTTGTTGCGAATCATAACCATTATGACATACATGAATATTATACACCAATGCAAGCAATTAAATCATCACATAGACGATTACACACAAAAATATTATACACAAATGAGAGTAGTTAAGTCATCACACAATCGATTACACATTTAGGCTTATATTAGCACTGACACCTCAAGCTACCAAGCTTACCCAGAATGTACTCATATCTCGCAAATAGTATGGGGTAGGCGTACCCCTCCAATCCAAATCACCATAGAGTATGGGTAGGCGTACCCCTCCGATCCAACAATGCATACACATAAGTCATATAATATCAAGTAATGTCCAAAACCAAGTAACCAATTATTCGCAGCACTTGAAACATTTCAAAATCAATTTAGTATCATTTTCACCCCCAAGAACATAGAAAAAAGGGCTATGAATACTCAACGCTTCACAAATGCGCACAAAAGTCCAACTAAAATCTACACAACAAATTTAACGGGTTACTCACGATCAAGGCTTTAAGGCCCCAAGTCATGTAACCTTCAAATTGATGGATACTAATGTCTATCATACACTTATAGACATCCCACTATGCAACTCATACTTTATTTGAACTCGAAACACTTTTTATCCCCATATTCAAATTCCTAGATTATGGCAGAATTTTATTGTCACTTCACGACCACTAATAAGATACTAAACAACCCAATTGGACTTCCATATTGCATTCCCAACCTCTTCAATGAGTTGTGTAACTACTGTAATTTTAAAAAAAAAATAATACTAACTATTTTAAAAAAAATCAACATCACAAAGTGTTCAGAAAATGACCTGATTCGACTACCAAAAAGTTTGACTTGATCAGACCCATTTAGACACTTGAGAAAAATCTATAAAAATTACGGGAGTTCTTAGACATCATGAACTTACTTCTGTAGCATTTTCATCAATTACAAAAAAAAATTAATAAGGTTTTTGACATCATAAACACAACCAAGAATCTGTTCCAAAAACTCAGATTCGATAATGAATCTTGTAAAATTATCATGACTAACTTCCACTCACTTTTAATTCACGAAACCACCTGAGTTGGAAAGTAGACTCTCTGTAGATAATTTTAGGCTCAAGAAAATCGTTAAAAGCTATTCGTATAACTGAGTTATGACTCTCGCAAGATGACCTAAAATTATGTCCGGTCTTCAATTTTAAATTTACAACAATTAAACCTAATTAAACCCATCCATATGCAAATTACTTTACCCAAATCAATGTTAGATGATCATAACATCATAAATACAGAAGTTTTACAAAACCCTAATGGGCTAATGACTTAAAAAGTCATCTAACTTGATATTTTTTGTCTTTGTGTGTAGCCATCTTTTTTCTTTCCAATTCTGTCATCAAACTTTCAAAAGTCGATCATTGTGTGTATTTTGTGACCATTTTACCCTTACATTTTCCAATTTTCAAAGGGTAAAATGGTCACAAAATACACACAATGATCGACTTTTGAAAGTTTGATGACAAAATAGGAAAAAATAAAGATGGCCACACACAATAACAAAAAGTGTCAAGTTAGATGACTTTTTAAGTCATTAGCCCAACCCTAATCCATCAATTCAATTGTTACATAATTAAAACAAAGATTAAAACATATGTGTGATTAGAAGTATAAAAAATTAACTGATTTAAGATTAACAAAGAGATTAAACCTTGATTTTTTAAAAGCTTCAAAAAACAACAATGATGGTTAGGGTTTTAGAGAATGGGTCGACACAGGCTAAAGAGGGGAAAAAATACTGGTTTAATTTTATAAAAATGCAAATTAGTTCCTAGACAAACTTAGGCTCTCCTCCTCTTTTTTTTCTTTTGAACCAAACCACAAGCACAATATAAAAAAATATTTTTTTTCTTTCTCTTTTGAAAATTTTGGTACTCTTTTTTTTAAATTTATTTATATATTTTTTTATAAAACTTTATATTATGTATTTACTTAATGTTGGTATTTAATAAATGTCTATTCACACCTTTATATTTATTTACTTACACTTTTAAAAAAATAAAAATACTTTCTAAATACTAAATATAAATCATTTATTTCACTTATTATTATTATACACTAACTTAATAAATTATCATTTCTCAACTCACTAATTGGAGAACTATCTAGAGAACTAGTTGGAGAACTAGTTTGGAGAACTAGTTTGGAGAAATAGTTTGGAGAACTAGTTGGAAAACTATTTTGAGAACTAGTTCCTCAGAAGCTATAATCGCCAAACGCACTAAAATTTCAAAATCATCATCACATTCAAAATGAAATGATTAAATCATTCATTCCTACCATCAAAATCACATATAATAACACTTATATCATATCACATAAATCACTAAATCGACTTACGCACATAATTTAAAACACATAAAGCTAGCTAGGTTAACACTAACGGTTAAACTAACCTCATTAAATCGCGGTTGTCACACTAGCCCTTTATGACAACAAAAGTTGGAATGACCCAAGGGACTTTGTTAAACCGGTCAAGGCAATCTCTTTGCCTCAAGATGTCCTGAGTATATCCGATTGTTGTCTCATTAAGCTCGAAAATCAAGTCCAACGCTTGATGGAAGCTCACCTTGCTCCTAAATCATCCCTTCAAGTGAGAAAAATCGCTTCTTCATGCGAGATTTGCAGTGGTCCCTGTTGGAAATTGTTATCTAAATAACTTAATATTACATTAATATTAAACGAGCTACGCAGCAGATATAGATCACATATAGCATTAATAATTAACACACAAAAAACCATAGACATAAATAAGGTAACATAGCTTTAGCAACCAAGCTAGTGACGAATCCAAAACACTTCGAGTACACGCACGTGTGTAATAACGTGCAAACCAAACACTACTTCTAGTTACTAAAATAAATAACCTCTACGTGTATCCACACTACACGTCAAACGATATCACCCGAATGCTAGTTCTTGACTAACGAACAAGTGGACACCAATAATAGCAAAACACAAAGAAAACCCTAAGATGGGTTTTTGTTTGTGTTGACCAAGAGAAGAGGATTGATCATTATGAGCTCTAGGATCCTCCTTATATATAGTGAATTTAGGGTTTACTTAAATATACATATCTTGGAGGAAAAGATAGCTCAAAACCCAACCCATACCCCTCTTGGGATATGGCCGATCAAACCAATGGAAAACACCTATTGGTGTTGACTTTTTAAATTTTCTAATATTTATGGTTAATTACATTTAATTAATTTTTAATTAAAAAGCCTCAGTTAATTATTAAATAACGGAATAATTAACGACTGTTAGTTTTAGTGTTCTTTAGTCAAATATGATTATTAATAAATAAGATTCTATTATATTATTATAAACATTATATAATGTTTATCTAAGTGTATACGTGCGTGACCCCGTAAGCTTACGTATTCCCAACCGTATAAATATCTGTATGACATGAGCACAAACCAACAGCTCCCACTTGCGAATGTCTGTGTCGTAGAATATAATATACTAACATTGACGAATAGTCTAGCAACATCATCAATGGTCCCAAAAATACCTGAGTGTATAGTTTTGGTAAACATCTCAGCCTTCAATGGTTTAAGTCAGTCCTATCCTTTTGTTTCAGATACAATGTTAAATATGGATATGGATCAATAGTCATTCCATAGTTTAACGATTCTGTTTCTCGCATCTGTATTAATCTAGATCGCCAAATGTAAAAATAATCATCTTAAAAACTATTTGGGCACGACCATGCAAATATCTGATCAACCCAACGAGAGGCCCAATAAGTATCTAACTCCCAAACACGTGGAGGAACAAATTTTATTTTGACTACAAGTGTTCGTCATATACATCAAAATATTTCTGAAAATAATATTTATAACTACCTTTTGACAGAATAGTGTAGACTAGAATCAAGAAATGTCCATCAATACATGCAAAACCTGCTTGCATCTCAAGTTTAAGGATAAACATAACGTTCACCATGTGTGTAATGCACCCAATGACGCTGATCCATAAAGTGATTAACACAAGTAGGGTATCCAATATTCAGCCTCATTGAATAACATGTGACGTTGGCAGAATCATCTTTACATATTTTCTAGAATACAACCAAACACTCACATTTGCCTTATCTTAACAATATTCCCATATTGTTAACTGATAATGGATATAGTTTAGAATAAATAAATTTATTCAAGGATTTAAACATGCAAATATAGAACACAAGAGTATAAATGAAAACTATCATACCACGTATATCATTGGTACAAAAACTGGATTTTGTCACACATGATGTTTTTTGAATGGCCACACAGTCAGATATTTATGTGACTAAATGTACCAGGATAAAATAAACAGCCACACTTGAACTCATTTTATAAATTAATTCATTTATTAAAATAACAATCGTTTAACATCCCATTATCCAAATACTAACTAATACATTATAGATTTACACGAGACTTCTAGAAGGAACAATTCCAATCGCCATAACATGTTCATAATGCTTATCTGGTATTGGTTTTGTAAACGGGTCAGCTACGTTGTTATATGTGTAAACTTTCTTAAGGACAATCTCACGTTCTTGAATTACTTCACGAATGTAGAGATATTTCCTCTAAAAATGTCTGGCTCCCTTTAAAATTTTGGGATCATTGGCGATCGCTATTGCAGGCTCATTATCACATAGCATCTCCATAGGTCTTTTATTTGATGGCACGACACCTCCAAGTCCATTAATAAATTTTCTCATCCAGTCGGCTTCCATTGATGCTTCAGCAGTAATGTACTCAGCTTTTGTAGAAGACATAGCAGTAGTGCTCTGTTAGGCACTCTTCCAGTCTACGGCTCTACCATTAAGTACGAACACATATCCCGTTTGAGATTTGGTATCGTTTTTATCCGTCTGAAAACTAGCATCAGCATAGCAAGATACTTTTAGCTCAGCTTCAGGTTTTGCCCTATACACAAGAACCATATATTTAGTATTCCTCAAATACTTAAGAATAGCTTTAGCAGCAGTCCAGTGAATCTCACCAGGATTTTGCTAAAAACGACTATACAAATTTTACGTAAAGGCAACATCAGGTCTAGTACATCTGACCGCATACATGATTGAACCTATAGCTGAAGCATAAGAAACTCTTTGCATACTTTGTACCTTACTGGGTGTTTTAGCACCTTAGGACTTTCTATAGTCAGGCTTTTCTATGATTGGAGTATACCCCTTCTTAGAGTTTTTCATCCAAAATCTCTTTAGGATTTTCTCTAGATAAGCACTTTAACTAAGAGCAATCAACCGCTTAGATCTATCACGTATGATCTTGATTCTAAGGATGTATGCTGCTTCTCCTAAGTCTTTCATAAAAAAACACTTACAAAGCCAATAATTAACTTCTTGCAGCATTGTAACGTTATTTCCCATGAGTAATATCTCATCGACATACAAGATTAGGAACGCAACATTACTCCCACTAGCTTTGAGATAATGGCTCATCAGGATTTTGAGTAAAACCTATCTTCTTGATTTTTACATCAAATCTTTTATTCCAACTTCTAGATGCTTGCTTCAATCCATAAATGGAACGTTGAAGTTTGCATACTTTGTTGGGATGTTTTGGATCCACAAACCCGTCAGGTTGCACCATATATACGTCCTCGCTTAGGTGCCCGTTCAGAAAGGCAGTTTTGACATCTATTTGCCAAATCTCATAGTCATAGAACACGGCTATGGCTAAAAGAATTTTTATAGCTCTAATGTCTACAACAGGAGAGAAGGTTTCTCCATAATATACACCGTAGGTTTGGGTATAGCCTTTTGCTACAATACGAGCTTTAAAGGTATGTACATTGCCATCTATGTTAGTCTTTTTCTTGAAAACCCATTTACTCCCAACCGTTCGACCATTAGGAGGAAGATCAACCAAAACTCAGACTTGGTTATCCTTCATGGATTGCATTTCCGTATTTATAGCTTCAAGCCATTTGTCAAATTTAGGATCTGATAATGCATCTTTGTAATTAGGTGGTTCATTAAGATCCTCTAATTCATATTCCTCAACATCAACATAGAAGCCATATATATCTGGTGCTTGAGGTATCCTTGCGGATCTACGAATAGGAACTTCAACATTTTGGGGCTCGACCTCGATAGGCGTGACCTCATCATGTAATTCATTAGTATTTTTAGAAGGTTGTGTATCTTCTTCTTGAATTAATTCAAGTCCTCTGTCACTCCCACTCGATTCGAGAAGTCCATGACTCACACTCGCTTCTTGTACCATGAGGCTATTCTCAAAGAACTCAGCATTTCGAGCAACAAAAATATTGTTCTCGAGTAGATAGTAGAAGTAGTAACCCATCGTTTCCTTTGGGTATCCTACAAAGATACACTTAATAGATCTAGGATCAAGTTTGTCAGGTGCATCTTGTTTCATGAGTGCCTCACAACCCCAAACCTTTAAGTAGGATAACTTGGGATCTTTCCCGTGCTATATTTTATAAGGTGTCCTTTCAACCTTCTTGGTTAGAACCATATTGAGAATGCGAGCTGCAGACTCGAGAGCATATCCCTAAAAGAATGTTGGCAGAGTTGTTAGATTTATCATGGATCAAACCATATCAAGTAAAGTTCGATTCCTCCTCTCAGACGCCCCGTTATGTTGAGGTGTATAAGGTGGAGTAAGTTGGGATACAATACCACAACTTTTCATGTGATTAACAAACTCATGACTCATGTATTCGCCTCTTCGATTGGATCAAATTGCCTTTATCTTTTTACCGAGTTGATTTTCAACTTCATTCTGAAAGACCTTAAATGTTTCAAACACCTCATGTTTATGTTTCATCAAGTAAACATAACCATAACGGCTGAAATCATCTGTAAAGGTGATGAAGTAACTAGCACCCTCTCTTGACATAGTTCTAAAAGGGCACATACATCAGTGTGTATAAGTCCTAATAGATCCTTAGCTCTTTTCACTTGATATGGAAAAGGCTTGCGTGCCATCTTCCCAGATATACAAGACTTGCATTTCTCAAGTGATTCATCATGATGAAGCTTGTCTATGCATTTCTTGTTTATATGACCAAGACAACAATGCCATAGATAAGAAGAGTCCAACGCATGTTTGGCTCTTTTGTTGCTAACATTAAACATAGAACTAACATTTGGATAAAGATTATGCATATCTATTTCATAATACCATCCCTTTGAATTGCATTAAAATAAAGCACATTATCTTTTGAAACAGAAATACCATAATTCATAAATGTATGAATATAACCGTTATTAACCAAATAGGAAATTGAAACAACACCCCTAGTAACACAAGGTGCAAAATGATAGTTTTCTAATACAATTATTAAACCTCTAGGAAGAATTAAATCAAAACTTCCAATACCTTCAACGGCTGCACGCATTCCATTTCCCATGTACAGACTTAAAGCTCCATGTTTCAACTTCCTACTTTCTCTAAGACCCTACAAGGTATTACTGATATGAGTACCACAACCCGTATCATATACCCAAGTCTTATTAGGAGAAGCATAGAGTTCTATAGTGAATATACCTGAAGTACTAGTCACGCTAGCATTCTTTTTCTTCTTCAACTCAGCTTGGTAGGACGGACAATTTCTCCTCCAGTGACCTACCTCCTTGCAGTGGTGGCATACATAGTCCTTTGCCGAATTATCTTTCTTAGGTGGTGGTGAGATCATGGGCTTGGGAACATAAGCAAGATTATTCTTTCCTTTGTCCTTACCCTTTGCCCCTCGTGGTTTTTTCTTGTCCTTCAGGATCCTACCTTCCCGTATAGCTAACACAGGGAGTTTCAGCCTTCTTTGGAATACCTTTCTCATGGAGTTTCATCATAACATGCAATTCAGCTATCGTCTTCCCCATTGTCACACCCCGATAATGGCGGAAACTCAGGAATGTAACATAATGATCAATCATAACACAAGATACAATATAGAGAAAACTATAATGCATAAACTTCAAGTGTTACGAAGACCATCCACCTTGAACAAACTTAAGTGATGTCCCAAATCACAACCAAATCCAAAATCTCTTACAAATTTCAAATGCCCACAGAGGGGTCCAAATCCAAACATAAACCAAAACTTCCAAATACTAATAGCCAAACAAATAAACAAGCAAGGCTTCACATGAAAAATCCACACGAGATACTCCTAAACCTGCTATCACATATCACCAACTATTCATCTTTCACTTCACCAGAAAATGATACTCGAAAACGTCAACAAAAATATTGGTGAGCTCGTAGGTTTGACCTTAAACCCAAAAGTTGTGCCAATATCTCAAAACAGTGGACAAAAGTGCAATATGATAGTGAATATATGAGATCATATAAAACTCGACCTAGCTTACCCGCTAGTCGAACCATCCTAGCATCACTGCTAGTATGGTAGCAAATATGTCACTTACGCACCTAAAGGGCCTACCAGCTAGAGCACTATATTAGGGTAGGACCCTAAACCAAAACCCTACACGCAGTACATGCAAGTAAAACCAAAACCCTTATCGTACCAAACACAGCACACGTAAGTAAAATCACATCGCATATATTCACATAGCAATCATAAGCACATATTTGTCCCAAAACAAAATCACGTTTCGCACAGTCAAATTTTAAAACAGTTCAAAACACATTTGAGTATCATGTTCCCCCAACGGAAAAACAGTAGAAAAATAAGGCTACGAGAACTCTCCTCAAGCAAGTCTTAAGCAATCAAATCTCAATCACACAAGCAATTGCAACGATGTCTACACACGACCTAGTCTAATTAATGTCCCATTAAAACATTTATTTCCAAAACAGTCATCACGTTTGATGCATAGAGGCTAGATGCGTTGTACAATTACCCTTAACAATTTAGTGGTGTGATGGTTGAGGTCTCATCCGAAAATATCTTATCAATCCGATATCTCAACGATACATACTTATACTATTTGAAGAAAATAGGTAAGTAATATAAGTAAATATTTATAATATATAATTATAAATATATCTTGATAAGTCCATTCGGTAACCTTAGTTACTATAAAAATAACCATAATATGGTTGAAAATGAAACATTTATTCATAATAAACATATTAGAGAAGTTTCGAGAAAAAATATATTTTCGTCTTTTAGTGAATTTATTAAATAAACAAAATAATAAAATAATATTTTATTATTTAAAACCAAAAATCATGTTCTTAAGTAAAATTTATAGGAATAAACTTTTTATGAAATTTCGACATGACCCGTACGTTTATATAACGTTTTCCAAGGTTTTAAACCTTAATTTCAACACTTTTCACCATTTCGACACTTTTTGACAAAATTCTAAAATCTTGATCTTTAACGTTTACTAAAACGTTTTCCTCAAAATATCGTTCAATACCACTTCGTAAATACATTTCACTTTCAAAAAGTCTGTCAAAACTCTTATAACAACTAAATATCGCTTATTGGGCTTTAAGACCCAATAAGGGTCCATTAAGATATTTATAAGTCTACGAAATATGCTAGATCCAATCTTGAAGGGATTGCCTCTACTATGCTATGGTCTATTTGGAACTTCCGCAATGCTTGGATTTTTTCGAATTCCAAACCTAAAAAGGCGAATATTTGGGACTCCGTTGTTCATCAATCTTTCTTGTGGATTTCATCTAGAAACCCAAAGATTTAGATGGATAAATTGGCTTAGAAACCCTATTGAAACTCATATGTAATCGTTGTTTTGCTAGCGTTTGCTAGCTTCTCTTTCTTATATTATGCCGCCATTCTAAAAAAAGATATTTATAAGTCCAAAATATAATCCAAGTCCAAAACCAAGGTCCATTTATATACATAAGTGTTAGGTCTTGATTTTAGGATCGAATAAGCTATTTAGTGTGTGTTTAGGTGTTTGTGTATGTTTGTTATAAAGAGAGAAATAGTAGAGAGATAAAGTAGTTAGAGAGAAGGAGGAGGAGAGAAAGAGTAAAGAGAGAAAGAGATGAGAGAAATGAGAAGATAGAATTAGAAGCATTACCTCAACAAGTGAGGTAGGAGGGGTATTTATACCCATTTACAAGAGTAAGCTACTAACTCATGGCTTTCTCTTAGCCTTGTCTCGTGACTACATTTAGTCACGAGACCTTTACCTAACTATTACACATTTAATATTTCACTAATTATTACAAGACTTTTATCTCAATAAGATCGTCACTTTTCTATTCCTAACAATCTCCCCCTAAGGGACGATCATTGAGATCTCTCTTTGATTACATTAATGATCAACACTTTCTATTCCTAACAATCTCCCCCTAAAGGATGATCATTGAGATCTCTCTTGTGACTTTGATCTTTGGCCTTTAATGCTCATTGTTGTTAGTCTTGTTGTGTAATAGTGGTCTCGTTCCAATCATGCTCTTACGACCTTGATCTTGATCTTTTCTTTTTCCTTTGTCTTTGCCTTTGAGATCTTTTCGTATCATCATTGCATTTCCAACATACTTATCGTTAATCCATCTTGATTTATCTTTTGAAGCTTTAAACCAACATACTCATACTTTTCTTGATAGCTAACAATCTTCCTCATGTAGAACCTTTATCTTGATCAACAGCTTGATGAATTGAGGAAGTTCTTTGATTATTAGAATTGCGGAAGTGTATCTTTGATCCTTGAGTGTGAATTATGAAGGTAGGGATATGATAATGTACTTGCTTGAAAGAGGTAGAGATGTTGTTGTTGTCATTGTTTGAAGATGAATATAGCAATGTAAAAGTAGTAACAATCTCTCTCATCAATCTTGTGACATCGTAAGTAACCTTGGTAATCCAACACTTCACTTGAATAAATCAAGGAAATGTTGTTTGTGTTTTTCATAAACAAATTCCAAAATAACATAATAACTAATAGATCACTTAGATTACTAGTTAACACTAAATTGAATCATTAAGCAATCATTTTCAAATTAGTGACATGCATTCAGCGTTGGCTTGATGTTAGCACTGGTAGGATTTCCATTCAATCATTGTGAAATACTTAATTTAAGTATCACTCTTGAATGTTTTGGCAATTCACTAAGACATGCAATGTCACATGGACATATAAGCGACTCTTGTACATTTTGTTTCATTAATGTTTAATACAAATGTACTTTTGTGTCCTATGTGAGATTTATAATTTGATCTTAGTTGACTCTAGACTCAATAAGTGCATTTTGGTTTTAGTGATCGGAGGCTGGAGCAGACTGCCACCTTTTCAATATCAACATTCTCAGAGTGAGATGTCAATAGATTATGCGTTTAATCTCCATGACAATGAAACAAGAAAGATTTTGAGAGAACCTTGAGTGGTTGGGAAGGGTTGTGCATTGCATCACTGGGTCCGATAGCAGAAATCAACGTATGAAATCAACGTATGAAATCCGATAGCATATGTATTGACCTGGTTTCTGCCTAAGTTATGTGGAGGGCTTCTTTCTTTTCACATTTTACATATCATTTCTTTTTCATTCTTCAACCCCTTTAATGTCCACCAAGACGTCATTACTATCAATGTTGTGATTGTTTCGATGATAGCTCATGCCTTAGTTGACATTATTCCCATTCACATTCAACTCTATCATACCTACGGACTTCTATTCTATCTATTTGGAATGTCCCTGGGTAGATCCCTCTGGTTCTGGTTGGATCATGGGATAATACCAAACCTTACCACCTTATTCCTTCTTTGTTCATCATGAAGTAGTTGGTTGTTGGGTATTAAGATCAGAACCGTAAAACCTTTTGAAAATGAATCAAAGTGTTTGATATAAATCAAAACATTTAACACTTTGAGAGTTTTGCACTTTTTGAAATGCTCCCTCTACACATGTGCATTGATATTCGAAATTGTTTTGCACAAGGAGGAAAGAGTTTTGCACATGAGTCTTTAGATCACTTTGTTATTCCATACACTTAAGGCATTTAACTTTCTTGATCACATTTTAATCACATTTTCTCCCCCTCAAAAATAGCATACCATATGATATTTTTGATATCAATGGATTAAGATGGCTATATGAGATTTTGAAAGCACATGGGAGAAAACGGATATTGCATGATTATTATTTGAAACATTTCTGAATGTTTTAAACAAATTTGAAAAACTAGTTGTGTCAAAATATGTTGATATCTAAAACAAATGGTCAGCAGATTGCTCACTCCTCATCCTGTTAAATTCAGGAAACGGTCGTAACCAGACACAATCTTCACCATTTGCACGCTTATTGATATATACACACTTGACAACAACTATTTTTATATCGATTATTATTCATTTGTTTAAAAAAGCATTTCTCTTTATACTCCCCCTCAATAATAAAACACTTCATTTTGTAAGCCACCGCAATTATATTAAGAGATAGAGTGAGTGTTGAGCACATTATTTTAAAAAAAAATTAATTATCTTTGGAAAATTCTTGAAAAATAATGCTCAAACCCTACTTGATTTAAAAGGCTCCCTCTCAAAAGTATATCAATTGATTTAGCGAGGAAGGGAGTGATGAATCCACAATTTGAAAGATTTTGAAATTTTTTTTTGAGAAATTCATGAATATTGTGTTCAACATTAAACATTTGGTTTTGAAAAACTCCCCCTCAAAAGTAGATGTAAATGTTAGTGCAAATATTATGATATTTAATCTATACGATCTCTTTATGTTTTAGTAATGACAAACATGTGACTTGTAATACGTAACGTAAAGTGCGCAAGTTACTCGTAATCACAAATCATCAATGCATACATGCATCAACATCTCTAGACGTCTCAAGTATGCGTCAAGACGGACATTAGTTTACACCCGACGTAAATCACATAAGGTATGTACAAACAAGCCTTAAACTTGTAGGATGATCAAAGAAATACTTTTTTGTCTTAAACTTTACATTTTTATAAATGTAACAAAATAATTTTTTCAAAACTTAATTAGACAAATTATTTTTGAATTATAAAGAAATGTTTTATGTGGTAATTATTTCAAAATTCAAAATCTGGTTCTTTTCCCCCAAAACATGTTACACTTTTACCAGACAAGTTTGTCACCACAAAAAGACAAAAACAGGAGCGTCTGTCGAGGCGGCCCCCTTAAATACGGCGGTCCCCTCGGCGGCCCCCTAATATATCTGGGACCGTCGTCTCCTGCCAGGCTGTTTTTCAGCTCCTATAAATAGTGGGTCACCTCCAACTATTTTCATAACCCTTTTGCACGATTTTCTTTCAGTTCTTTCTCTCTCTCTAGATCTCACTAAATCTCTCTAAATCTTTGATCATTCAACTTGGTTAATCTTGTTTAAATGTGATCAAATCTTCTATCCTTTCCTCCTTTCCTCAAGTGCAAGAGAAGAACTTCGGTCATCTTCAAGATTCGAAGTTATGTAGTCTAGTTAGTCCATTTGTAACATTTGTTACATATAGATCGAGTTCATGTCTTCCAATCTTTAGTAGTGTGTAGATCCAAATGATGTATATATTTGGATGGGTTGATTGTGGGTTGGTTAGTATTTTAGGCCTTAAAATACATTGGTGATGTGGTAGATTGGTTCTAGCTAAGATTAGGACTCGACATCTAGCTTAGTGTCAGAAAATAATGTAAGCAACGCGGTTTATGTGTTTAGGCCATAAAACACAAGGTTTGTTATGTTGGGCCATAAAACATAACGGGTTTGGTTGTACCCGAAGAAGGACTCGACATCTAGCTTAGTGTCGGAAAATAATGTAAGCATTGGTATAAGGTTTTCTCCGTCGAAAGGGAGCTTGTTGATTAGTGAAGTAACTCTCGAGTTGGATACTCGAGGAGTGGAGTAGGGCGAAGAGGAGCTTCGTGACCGAACCACTATAAATCATCGTGTTGGTTTGCATTTTTTTTACCTTTCTCTTTACTTATGTCTTTACATTTATCGCTTTACTTTTACACTTGCATTGTGCTTATGATTGTGTGAATTGTTGTGTATGTTGTGTTAGTCATGGTTGTGTAGCTCTTTGTAGTAAACATTGTGAGTGTGGATATATTGGTAAAATATGCGCTAGTAAATGTAAATCCATTATCGACACTTTTTATATTGCGTAAAACTTGATTGGTGATTTGATACAAATGATCTAGTCCGAAAAACCTCTTCTGGAGGCGGTCCCTTTAAATAGGGCGGCCCCCTGATGTACAAGGCGGCCCCCATATATTTATGGGACCGCCGGCAAAGAGTGATATAATCTTTTATCTTAAATTTTTTTAAAGGAAACGTATTCACACCCCCCCCCTCTACGGTTTCTACAATTGGTATCAAAGTCAGTTCGCTCTAGTTTTTAAAACAAATGGTTTTTAAAATAGAGTATGATCCATGTATCAAATTATCCATGAAGGGGGATTAAATATGAAAAGTGTTTTGTTGTTTGATTCGTACTAGTTTTGTTATTAGATATACTTCGTATACTAGCTTGAAGGAAAATTTTCTCAAAAAAACTTGGAAGTGTCAACTTATGTTTGTCTATGTCGTAAGAGTAAAAATAACATCTAAAACACGAAATTTATGTGTTGGAACAACATTTTACAGTCATATGCTCTACAGTTAAATCACCAAATGATTTTGAACGAAAAACGTATTTTGGGTACACTAGTGGCGGTCCCATAAATGTTAGGGCAGTCCCCAAATATATCTGGGGGGCGTCACCTTTATGGGGGTCGTCTGTCTGTTTCAGCAGAATTTAGCAAACTTCGAAAAATCATATAAAATCAACCGTATGTCCGTAGAAGTCGTGCCACCCGCCATTTCAAAGATAATTGAGTCTGCCTTCATTTAAAAATACTTCCAAGTCTTCATTCTAAACTTAAATAAGTCAGAAATGC
Source organism: Tanacetum coccineum (assembly GCA_026074375.1). Taxonomy (NCBI): domain Eukaryota; kingdom Viridiplantae; phylum Streptophyta; class Magnoliopsida; order Asterales; family Asteraceae; genus Tanacetum; species Tanacetum coccineum. The sequence goes on along the minus strand of BQNB010108098.1, from coordinate 1,421 downwards.
AAAATACTACATAGTGGTCAAAACTTTGAGTTCCGTTTTAACGTAAAACTTGTATTTTACATTTTCCTTTGAGTCGGGCATTTCTAATTGATATATCTTTGAAAAATAATTTATTTGTCTTTTCAAAATCTTGATCTAAATTAATTTTTGAAATAGGGAGGAACTATTTTATTTTCAAATCAAATCAAGCTAAGTATACATCGTTATATCTAATACACAAAACAATGATGAATATCCTTATGTGTATG
>BQNB010108097.1:0-20001 GCA_026074375.1 Tanacetum coccineum | reverse complement strand
AAATTTCTCGTACAAATGTGATCATAATATAATAAGTAGATATTTCATTGATGAAAATTTCGGGTTGTTATAGTCCTCCTCCCTTACAGAAATCTCATCTCGAGATTTAGTTGAATGCCGGAGTTAAGGAATGATTATGAATTGTAAGAGAGTTGCTACTCATGTTGGATACAGATTTGGAAATGAACAGATGATGATTAGAGACTTAATTGTATGAAGGTAATAATGATAATGATTAAATGAAGAAAAGGAATTATTTGTACAAATGGGTTGAAAGAAAATTGTTTGTACGAATGCCATACTTAAGCCTACTCATTTATAATTTTTCATTTACAAACAGAGGTGTCCCAATCCTTGTAACTGATAATTTATAAATTTATAGTTTGGTGATTTATAATTTCCTTATTCAAATGAAGAAGCGTCCTAATTCATTTCAATAAGATGATTATAAATCATCCTATTTAAGCATAAAACATGATATCAAAACGGTGTTAAGTAGAAGATTATATGATTTTTCAGAATCATAAAAAGCAATGAGAAGAATAATGAGACAATAATTGCATTGTGCCCATATTATCAATCGAGGATCTTTGTTGTTGCATAAGTGTTTCAAAGGTATGAGGCGAGTATTCAGATTTGAATATAATAGAACTAATGGGATTGACAAACGATATCATCAGACATCAAGGTGTAACGGAATTACCACTTTATTATTTCATGGATAACTTTATCTTACATATCTTACATCACCAAAACTTTACGAGTGTTGACACTTATGCTATGTGTCTCGTGGTAGGATTCTAGATAAAAGTAATAAATGACAAGGATAGTAGCTTGGTGTTTGGGGTTTTTAAACTTATGAAGTGGGTTTCAGAAGATCCTTCATATATAACTGATGGCGAACTTGAATATCCTCGAGAGTTGTTTCTAGGTTAGAAATCCTAAAGTGAACAAAAGAAATCTTGTCTCTTAGTAAGTAGGCTCCCTTGTGGCCCTATTCTTTGCTTTTAAGCATTGATTTGCATAATGCCCTTTCTCTCCACAAGCATTATAAGTTATGGATACTGGTTGTAGGTTGTTTCCAGTGATTGGTCTCTTGTTTCTGCAGTTCTTGGTCAGATGACCTACCCTGTTGCAAGTCTTACACCTGACAGTGCAAGGTCCTATGTGATGCAGGGTGCACCTTTCACACAAGGGACGATTCCCAATATACCCATTGGTGGCAGCATAAGTCCTGAAGGTTTCTTGTCTTCTATTCTGTTGTTGGTGGTAATCATTGTTACGGTTCTTATTGTTGTGGTTATCTTGGTAGTTGTTGTTATTGCGATTGTTGGAGTGGTTATTGTTGTTGTGTTCATTGGGATAGTTGTTGTTGTTGGTGGTGTTTCTTCTATCTTCAAACTTTCGTTTGTGATTATTGGTGTCTTGCGCAGAATTGTGTTTTATTACCTGCTCCATCAACCTTTGAGTTATGGTAATGGCTTCCTCCAGAGTCTGAGGTTTTGAAGCAGTAACGTTTCCTTCAATGCTTTGGGGTAGTCCCCCGATGAAAGCTTCCATAGCAGGCTCAATGTGTCAATATCTCAAACATTCAAACAAACAGCCCCGCTTTTCTCGCAACAACCCTAACAGCTACAACAACTTTTCCCGCCTAAATTTCACACAAACCCATCTCCAAAAATCCCCCTCCCCCGCTCCTTTTTAAGCCCTCAATCCTGTTCCTACACTCTCCCCAATCAACAACCAACACGTGGCAGCAGCTCATTGGCCAGGCCACCTCACTACGCTCATCCAACGCTACAAATGAGATTAAAGATCAATGCTGTGATTAAGTAAGATTCAGAATCCTGGCACCTCCTCCTTCCATTTCTCTATAAATAGGATGCTTAGGGATCATTTTTAGTTAGTTAGTTAGCAGTTTTAATTTTCAGTTTGTTTTTTTATTCTTCAAGCATTTTACTTTTAAGTTTTTAAATTCAGCTTTTATCACTTGTACTCCTCTTCTCTTAGCTTGTACTTTACGAATTTGAGAAATTTAACTCAGTTTTCAAGTTTCCTTAAGCTTTGATTTCAAGTTTAAGCCATTTTCACTCAATAAGCTTTCAATAAGCTCATTTGAGCTTATTCCTTTGCATAAGCTCAAAATTAGTTATAATTCTGTTTTTAGAGCTTCATTTACTCTTTATAATCAATTTACATCAAATCATGTCCATTTGAGTTCATTTGATTCAATTTTGAAGGTTCAAAGAAGAAATAAGCCAGTTATAGCTTATTGAGCTTATTGCTTTTTGGTCTAGAGGCAAGGTGCCATTAGGTATAAGCTTTTAAAGCCACTCACTCAGATAGAGTGGCTTTTGTGGCTGAGACTACATAAAGTTCAAGGTTTCATTTCTAAAATCTCTTTTCAGCTCAATTTTAGTTTTAAACATTAGCTTATAATATTCATTCTTGTGCAATCTTCAAACCTATCATTTTTAGAACTTTTATCCTAGCGTCTGTTAGTTTTCTTAGGCAAAACTTGATGAAAATTATTTTTGTCCTTTATAAAAACTGTCTTGATTAGTCTTATAAGCTAGAGAAAACTACCTAATCTTCCTAAAAAGCTATGGGTGATTTGTTAGCAACTTGGTTTATAAAAAGGGAAATTATTTTTTTAAAATATAATAAGGAAAATTTATTTTTTATAAGAAAGATTAATAATATTTTAATTTTTTTAATTAATTTTATTTTTTTAAATATTTTTTTTAAATTAAGGAATTTATACTATTCAACTAGCTTACTTAGATTAGTTTTAGGTTGAGTAGCTAAAAGTTTTCAGCTGAATTAGTTGTTAAATCAGTTTTAAGATCACTATAGTTTAGGCATTTTCATATAAAAGAGTGTTTGGATATATGCTTACTTGACTCTTAAAGTCAAAGGCATTCTGTCAAAATTCCTTAAATAGCTGAGTATATTCAAATAATAGGTATTTACATAGAGAATTTAGAATTTAGTTTGAAGAATTTAATAGTTTTGAGTGTAAAAAGCTTGAGTTGCACCAGAACAGTTTGAGTTGAAGGTGATATTAGAATTTAGAGTTTTACCATTTTCTATTGTCTAAGATTAGTCAACTTAAACCCTATCATATCAAGTAAAGTGATTTACAAGTTCCACCTTTAGGAATTAAGCCTGCATCTAGAGTAGTCAAGATATCACCCAAATAGAATCAGTAAAATGAATTAGTTTCACCAAAACTAGCACTTTTTCAGTTAGATTTTCTTTTTAAATTTGTTCATACTAAGCCAATGTTTGTTTAGATATCTTTAATTCCCATCTTAATCTACATATATCATCTTTTAGTTTCCATTTTCATCTAATAATAAGCTCAATATAAGCCAAAATCTAAAAATCTTACTAAACTACCACTTTCTGTAAACAGTAGCAAGTAGCTTATTTTTTAGCTTATATAGTTGATAAAAGTTGAAGTTGCCTTTATTAAAGTTGTTAATAATAAGCTAGTCTATAAGTTTGTAGTTTTAAGTTTTTTCTGAATCTCACTTTTTAATAAGCCAAAAATAAGCTGAAATCGTAGGGTCTATTTTGTAATTAGTTGATAGTTCAAGGTTCCCCGTTTTCACTATAGTGTAAAATTTCCAAAATTATCCCGCCTACCCTATACTTTCATTTCTTGCACTTTTTACCCTGTCTTTCCTAGTTAAATAAAAAAGTTTAATATTTTTGTTTTTAGTTTTATTAAAGTTAGGGTTTATAGTTTAATTGATAAAATTAGGGTTTAATTGGGTTATAAAAATTAGGGCTTTTTGTCCTATTTGATTTCTGCACTAGTCTAGTATTTTAAAACCAATTTTTTATATTTTTCCAATTAAAGTTGAATTTTCTAGAAATTTAAATAGATTTTAGTGATTACTTTTTCCTAAAAAAATCATAAAAAATAGAAAAATAGTTGAAAAATTGTAATTCTTTTTGCAATAATTTTCATTTTAAATCTAGTATTTTTGAAAAATAAAATAAAAATTTTTAACTTGATGATTTTAGAAAAGTATAATTTTGATAAGATCATAATCTTTAGAAAATCATAAACAATTCAAAATACATAAAAAATTCCAATTCTTATTCCAAAAATTTTCATTATAAATTTGTGAATTTTATAGTTATAAAATTGTTTTAAAGGGGGGGTAAGTCGTGCTTTAGATTTTAAAATCTCAGTTTTAGCCCGCGTTTAATACGTTTTGAGCATTTAATTTTCGTGCTTGTTAATTGTTTTTAATTCATGCTATTATATTTTGTAGTGTAATAAACAAATCAAAAATCCTATTATCATTCCTTGACATCGATGCCGACTTATTCCCTAAATTCACAATTCAACGATTTCGTTGGGCCACGACCGAGGAAAATTACTTCCCGATAAAATATAACGAATTGTGTTTTCTTTAGTGAATTTTTACCCCTTAATATTTCTCTTGTTGAGAGTAATGTTTGGCAAAGAAATTCTTACGAGATTAATAATACTATATAAGTATATTAAATTTGTTTTACCCACCACCAAAATGTTGGTGCCGCCGTTTCCGGGAGTGCGTGAACGATTTTTGAGGATATACGTGAATGTAGGATTTCGAAGATCCTTCCATTGGAAGTTATTTTGCTATTTTTCTATAAAAATATAAAAAGTTCATTAATTCGATTCCTATCGAATTAAGTAAAAAAATAATAATAATAATAATAAACATTTGGATACTAGCTATCCATCTTAAACCATTCCAATAAACAACAAAACAAATCGTGAAGTACTTGCGAGGTACGACGGACCTTTAAGTTTACAAACTAAAAGGTGAGTTTAAGGGAAAGTGATAGCTATTCTCTAAGTAGTCATTGCGGCTCGCTAAGCTTTTCCGCTCACTTGTGCGTATTCTTAGAGACTTATCGTGAAGCTTGTAATAAACGATTACCAAAAATATTTTTGTTTTCATTCTTAATAAATACTAAAAAATTAATTCCCCCAAAAATAATCTTCTCAATCTCAAATTCTTTTATGTATTATTCGAAAAAGCTAAAAATATTCTTCTTATTCCTCTTATTTGTTTAATTCTCATTTTCCTTATCCTCGATAACGTTTAATTCTTATGGCGCTTAATCGTTCAAAATCCCGTTATGCAATCAAAGAGTGTTCAACTTGTGGAAGTTGGTACACTAAAGAGTGTTTGTACGATAGGAAATCATAAAGACCACACATTGTTCCTGTTTCCGACTCTTCTCCAGCATTGTGCGTGTGTGAACCCCGGTCGATGGTCCGTATTGTCATGGAATGAACTCTTATACGTATGAAGTTTGAAAAAGATTTTGTTCACAATTGTTGATAATGGAGTTTTCCAAAACTTTCAAGATACTCCCGAGTCATCCAATGACAATACCAACGTTGTTAATGCTCCTCGAGAGCCAAGCTTTGGGATCAAAGACCCCGTGAAAATATTTCACACAAGATCCCTCCACAAATGATCCTAATTGTTGTTAGAGTGCGGTGATTCATTAAATGGAATTTTTGTCAAACATGCATTTGTCAATTTTGTGGAAAAGGTGCTCATTTCGGTTACAACTGTCCACCAAAAGATCCGATCATTTCTGAGCCGGAACCGTGCTATAATCAAAATTCTGATTGTTTCCCACATGATTCACAAACTCTTCCACAACAATATCTTGTTTGTGCTTATTGCGGGGGTCCACACTTTGATTACCAATGTCAGCCGATAAACCAAGAGTATTATAATTCTCATTCTTCCGGTTTCGACCAATTTCAACCCCCGCAGTTTTCCGACGTCTATCAGACTCCTCCGGTAGCAAGTATGGAAACAAATTCCCAAGCGGACCTTAAGAATCTAAGCACAGCTTCTTGATGAAGTATATCACATACCTCATAAATGAAAAAGAGCATCAAGATATTGGCCTTGCGGAGGCGAATTTTTGAAAATCAAGCAATGTGGAAGAAGGAGCAAACTCAACCTGAGTATTGCAAAGCTTTGTTGCAAAGTCTTTCTTACTGATTTACCAAATTCTTAATGTATTCAACAACTCAAGCAAGAAATTTCTAACCAAATCCAGAAAGATCAAAGAAAGAAAATAGAGGATATGAGTATCGAGGAAATGATGCATGAACAACAATTGGTCGATAGAGAGATTAAGGAAATAATAAATGATTTGGGTTATAAAAGATTTCGAGGAGAGGAGATTGATGAGGAATACGAGAGAGATTGTGAAATTAGAATTCGAAAACTTAAGCAAGATTTTAATATAAGGGGTAGTTGAAGTTCGAAAAAAGGAGAAATGCTTACAAGATGAAAAGTATGGCTGCTGCCTGTCGTTTACATGATTTTCTGTTACATGTGATGACGATGATGACGAGGATTTAGGTTTTATGCTGTTCAGCAAATACGATTCACATTCCCTTACGCAAAACGTAGCCTAAGGATTCACTCAAATGGGAGACGTGCATAATTTAACACTACTCCGGAAACGGAGAACGAATAGTTTGATGACCCTTTGTTTTCAAACCCAAGTGAGTTCGATGACTTTAGTTTGGTGAGTGTAATTTTTTTGTTCGACATCGAAGATTACTATTACGAGAAGTCACGAGTAGACTTGCTCATCTTTGCTCCGATTTCGCCGAATTGGTTGAAGTTTGTGTCCGATGACGATGAACCGACACGGTGACGATTATGATGACGAAGTTTATGATTGGGTTGATATTAAGGAGGACGGAGGAGAGATTAGATCTCGACTTTTCGAAGATCGATGACATTCTCTTGCGGGAGAAATTAGTCGTAAGTTATCTTTTAATTGAAAAAATTAACGCTTTTAGTCTCTCTCCTCCTATTCCGATTTCACCTATAATTTGCCCCTCCTCTACTATCCCCGTTGTGGATATTGATTGCCTTTTGAGAGGCGGATTTGCTAATTTTTATCGGATAACTCGATACACAGGGTATCGAGAGTGACCGTGGATTCAGGGGAGGACACTACGTCCTATTGATGCTTTAACCCCTTGATACCTCGGGTGATGATTCTTTCCGAGTATGGGTCAATTTAACTTTGATGATGAGCCCGGAAGGCTGAGGTAATGCTTTGATGAAATTAACACTAGTGAACTTTCTTACCCGGGTATAGGTGAAAATGTTGTTTTAGATGAAGAGGAAGATACCTTCACATTCACTACCCGAACATTTTTACCATTTGTCACCTATCCTGAGGTTTTACCCACATCTTACTCCACGGGGAGTGAAGATAAAATTTTTAAACCGGGTATTTTTGATAATGATGCTTTTAAGGATAAGAGTTCAAAAGAGTTAGCTCCATCTAAAGCTCTTTTGACTCTTAATGTTTTTGACCCACCACACCCACCCTTAATGGACTTTCATGTTACCAAAGCATTTTCTGGGTTCACATTTTCAACAATATTGGAAAATCTTTTTCTCAAAAGATTTATGAACCCGGAATCAAACATGTTTCGTATATCTTGTCATCTCTAGTTTGGGGAGGTTGTCACCATTTTGGATTTCTCCCTATTGCTATTTAACCACAATGAAAAAACAGTTGGGGAAAGAGTCAAGCGAGAAGGGGACTCTATACTAAACAGCGCTTCGGGTGGGAGGCTCCCCGATTGCATTATCCCTCTATTTCTTTCTTCTATTCCTTCTTCCCAAGGACAAATTACTCGGGGGCGAGTAAAGCTTTGTACTCGGTTAACAAAAACTAAAGCCGTTTTAGGAGATATTTTGAGCTAACATGTTAAAAGAGAGGGAAGCTAGCTATATTTTCGACTCTTGTTGGTTGTGGTGATTTGTGTCTAGGTTTTCCCGGGTTTTGGAAGCTTCATGTTCATATTTGGAAGGACAAAGCTTTCCTACAATTTCCATCGATGTTTCCAATCTCTCTTCATAAAGGGAAAACCTAATCTCTTATACTTGACTTATATCGAACAAACAATCTATCCTTTTGGCCAAGACCATAGAATTTTTTTAAAGATTCCTTTTGACCCTTATTTTTAAACGTTGAGGACAAAAGATTCATTTTAGTTTGGGGAAGGATATCTTCGATATTGACTTACACTTCACGCAACCTTGTTTGAATCTTTTTGATTTACCTTTTTGAGAAAAAGTGAGAAATTTTAAATTTTTGCTTACAAGAAAAGCTTAAAAGAAGCTTAAGTTTGGAAAAAACACCTCTTTTTGTTAGTCCCCGTTGGGAGATAAGAGTTAATTTCGACTTGACCCCTGGGGGAAAAATGCCCTACTCGTTTCATTAACCTAACCTTTAGTGGGGCCAAGCTTTCACAAATCCTAAATTGCTTTGGATTTTAAAATGTGAAGAAAGGTAATGATGTAGTTAAATATTAGTGTAATTGACTAAAGCAAGTGTATTTGGAAAACATAAAGCTTATATGAATGATTTTGTGTCTTTTTACTCCCACAAGCTCTTAACACACTTACTATACGTGCACTTTTGTAATTTTAGCTAAGTCACCAATGTCTTTAGAAAAAGTCTTACATGATTTTGGGAAAAAAAAAAAAAAAAAAAAGAATTCATTTTAATATGTAAGTAGATTTTTGGTTTCAAATTTATAAGTTATTGTCCTAAAGTAATTTTTCCATTCATCAAAAGAGATAATTAAAAAAAGAATGCCAATGAACATTTCTAATGCAAAAGCAAATATTTTCGTGCCAATGAAGCATTCGAAAAAAATAGAATAACAAAAGCTATATGTAGTTTTGTAATCGTTTGGCGGATCCATGTTTAGAGAAAGACTCGGATTGGGGTCGCAACTAAGGGATATAAAACTAGTACGTAGGATCAGAGGTTCGAAGGCATTTCATCACTAGGAGCCGCTGCCCTAGTTATGAGTGCAACTAAGGGACTTTGGATTCTAAAGCTTTGGTAGGAAAGGTGTTGTCGCGATAACCTACAAACGTAGCAGCGGATGGGGGTTCGAACGAAGAACACCGGTTGTTGTTGCGATATCCCTATTTGGGAACAGGACTAAGTGGGTTCGAGACTAATAACACAATTCCTATAGCAAAAAGAAAATAATTATATACAGGAAAATAAAAAGAATGGTTAAAAAATTTCATTTTCTCCAATCAATTTATAAGTTTTGTTACCGAATCTCTTTTAGCTTTTGAGTTTGAGATTTATCTATGTTATTAACAATTTGAGATCTCACAAGGCCTTTATTTGTAAAGCTTAGATGAGTTTCAACTAAAGAAATAAATTGATCTATGGTTGATTAAAAAGAGTGCACACATCTTAATCATTAATTTATTCGCCGTGAGTGAAAAGTTCACAAGTTATAAGTATAAAGAGCTTAATCATTGGACATATATTACAATGATCTTGGTTTATCACTTGCTTAGTACAAGTGAACAGTCAAGATGACGAATTATTTCCTCTTATTGTGCTTATTAATCGGTAGTAGCCGAATTCACTGAGCCTAAAAGTTGCAAAGTTGCAATGATTGCCATTAACGTGTTCCCGAGAGATTAAATGTTGAGAAAAGTGAAAATGTTTTTAAAAGGTAATTCATAAAAGGTTCTAAACAAGGGCATTTTGGAAACTTCTTAGTTTACAAAGTGTACACTTCATAACATTGCGTGAGGACACGGCAATCCTTTAGTTTGGGGAATTTTGATATTTGCTTAATTGTATACTAAATTACCCGGGATTTTGCCTAATAAAAGCCAATAAAATGCCAAAAGAATAGAAAATGTGTGCTTTTGTGTCCAATTGTGCAGGAAAGGATTGAAAAGACAAAAAGAAGCAAAAACGATCAAAAACCGACAAGAAACGGGAAAAAGACAAAGAGTCAAGAGCAAGAGTGAGATCACAGCCGGATCAGCCCGACACAGTCAAAGAAAGAAATAAAGAAAGACAAAGACCCAAGATAAAGTCAAGGGGCCAAAGTTGTCAAGTGTTCAAAGATTAGAGGCTTATGTGGAGTTTCAAAGATCAAAGGGCCAAGTTTGCCAAAAGAAGAAAGTTGATTAATAAAGAAAGAAAAAGGGTTAACAACTACAAGGACCGAACTTGCCTTTCTCAAACTTTGTTTTTACACTAGAAAGGGCGGACTAAAACGCAGGGGCTCAATGTGTCAATATCTCAAACATTCAAACAAACAGCCCCGCTTTTCTCGCAACAACCCTAACAGCTACAACAACTTTTCCCGCCTAAATTCCACACAAACCCATCTCCAAATTTCCCCACCCCCGCTCCTTTATAAGCCCTCAATCCTGTTCCTACACTCTCCCCAATCAACAACCAACACGTGGCAGCAGCTCATTGGCCAGGCCACCTCACTACTCTCATCCAACGGCTACAAATGAGATTTAAAAGGATCAAGGGCTGTGATTAAGTGGAAGATTCGAGAAATCCTGGCTCTCCTCTTCCATTCTCTATAAATAGGATGCTTAGGGATCATTTTTAGTTAGTTAGTTAGTAGTTTTAATTTTCATTTTGTATTTTTCTTATTTTTCAAGCATTTTACCTTTAAGTTTTTACATTCAGCTTTTAAATACTTGAACCTTTGTACTTTTAGCTTGTACTTTACGAATTTGAGAAATATAATTCAGTTTTCAACTTTCCTTGAGCTTTGATTTCAATCTTAAGCCATTTTCATTCATTAAGCTCTCAATAAGCTCATGTGAGCTTATTCCTTTTCATAAGCTCAAAATTAGTTATAATTCTGTTTTTAGAGCTTCATTTACTCTTTATAATCAATTTACATCCAATCATTTCCATTTGAGTTCATTTGATTCAATTTTGAAGGTTCAAAGAAGAAATAAGCTAGTTATAGCTTATTGAGCTTATTGCTTTTTGGTCTAGAGGCAAGGTGCCATTAGGTATAAGCTTTTAAAGCCACTCACTCAGATAGAGTGGCTTTTGTGGCTGAGACTACATAAAGTTCAAGGTTTCATTTCTAAAATCTCTTTTCAGCTCAATTTTAGTTTTAAACATTAGCTTATTACTATTCATTCTTGTGCAATTCTTTCAAACATATCTGTTTTAGACTTGTTATCTAGCTGTCTTTAGTTTTTATTAGGCAAAACTTGATGAAAATTAGTTTGTCTTTTATAAACTGTCATTGATTAGTCTTATAAGCTAGGAGAGAAACTACCTTAATCTTCCTAATAAGCTAGGAATTTTACTATTCAACTAGCTTACTTAGATTAGTTTTAGGTTGAGTAGCTAAAAGTTTTCAGCTGAATTAGTTGTTAAATCAGTTTTAAGATCACTATAGTTTAGGCATTTTCATATAAAGGAGTGTTTGGATATATGCTTACTTGACTCTTAAAGTCAAAGGCATTCTGTCAAAATTCCTTAAATAGCTGAGTATATTCAAATAATAAGGTTTTACATACCTTTCCCCCTCCCTTGTTATTTTTTATCTTTCTTTTCCTTTTCTTGTTTTCTATTTATTTTTTTATCTCTACTTCTATTCTTTTTTTTATCCTTCTTCTATCTTTTTCTACATTTCTTCCTTTCCACTTCCTTTTCTCTTCTCTCTTCTTTCTTTCCCCTCCCTTCTCCTCCTTCTTCTTACTTCCTCTCCCTTTTACTCCCTCTTACTTAACTACTTTCTCTCTTCTTACACCTCTCCTTCTCTCTTACATGGGTTTGAAGACTCAGTTATAAAAGAGGAAGAAGAGGAAGAAACCAGGGGAGTGAGTTGTTTTATTTTTCAATTTTCACTTTGTAATTTCTCGTTTTTAAGCAATTGTCTTTCAATTTTTAGCAAAAAGCTTTAAAGCACTTGTACTCCTTCCTTCTAATCTTGTACCTCACAATTCTAGTAATACAATTCAGTTTTAAAGTCTCTTTGTCTTTAAATTTCAATTCTAAGTCGTTTTTCATCAAATAAGCTCTTAATAAGCTCATTTGAGCTTATTCTTTCTCATAAGCTCAATTTTAGTCAAATTCTGTTTCTTAAGCATTCATTTACTCAGATTACTCATTTTACATCTAAACATGATCACTTGAGTTAACTTGAGTTCATTTTGGAAGCTTAAAGGAGAAATAAGCTAAATTCTAGCTTATTGAGGTCTAGAGGCAAGGTGCCACTTAGGAGCTTAATTTGAGGTCACTCACTCTACAAGAGTGACCTCTAGTGCTGAGACTTCCATTTTCAGGTTTAAATTTGTCAATTTCATTTCAGCTATTTCATTTAGCTTAATTCAAATCTTCTGTTTTATCTTATGCTTAAATCTTGTTCCACTTAGCTTAGTTAGTTTATAAGATTGTTAGTTTTAAGCTGGTTTAGTTTAAAGTCAAGTTAGAATTTACTTTTTCAATTCTGTTATAAATAGAGGTAGTTTAAGCTAGTAGAGAAACTAGCTTATTATCACAAATAAGCTGTAAGTTTTATAGCTCAATTAGCTTAAATAGGTTAAAATTAGTATAAGTAGATAAAAGGAATTAGCTGTCTAGCTTTAAATCAGTTTTTAAGATCAATTTAGCTTTTTCATTCTGAATTAAGGAGTGTTTGGATTAGAATGCATTTGACTCTTAAAGTCAAAGGCATTCTGTCAAAATTCCTTAAATAGCTGAGTATAGTCAAATAATAAGGTTTTACATAGAATTTAGAATTTAGTTTGAAGAATTTAATAGTTTTGAGTGTAAAAAGCTTGAGTTGCACCAGGACAGTTTGAGTTGAAGGTGATATTAGAATTTAGAGTTTTACCATTTTCTATTGTCTAAGATTAGTCAACTTAAACCCTATCATATCAAGTAAAGTGATTTACAAGTTCCACCTTTAGGAATTAAGCCTGCATTCTAGGGTAGTCAAGTATATCAGCACCAAATGTATCAGTAAAATGATTAGTTTAGCAGCCAAAACTAGCACTTTTTCAGTTAGATTTTCTTTTTAAATTTGTTCATACTAAGCCAATGTTTGTTTAGATATCTTTAATTCCCATCTTAATCTACATATATCATCTTTTAGTTTCCATTTTCATCTAATAATAAGCTCAATATAAGCCAAAATCTAAAAATCTTACTAAACTACCACTTTCTGTAAACAGTAGCAAGTAGCTTATTTTTTAGCTTATATAGTTGATAAAAGTTGAAGTTGCCTTTATTAAAGTTGTTAATAATAAGCTAGTCTATAAGTTTGTAGTTTTAAGTTTTTTCTGAATCTCACTTTTTAATAAGCCAAAAATAAGCTGAAATCGTAGGGTCTATTTTGTAATTAGTTGATAGTTCAAGGTTCCCCGTTTTCACTATAGTGTAAAATTTCCAAAATTATCCCGCCTACCCTATACTTTCATTTCTTGCACTTTTTACCCTGTCTTTCCTAGTTAAATAAAAAAGTTTAATATTTTTGTTTTTAGTTTTATTAAAGTTAGGGTTTATAGTTTAATTGATAAAATTAGGGTTTAATTGGGTTATAAAAATTAGGGCTTTTTGTCCTATTTGATTTCTGCACTAGTCTAGTATTTTAAAACCAATTTTTTATATTTTTCCAATTAAAGTTGAATTTTCTAGAAATTTAAATAGATTTTAGTGTAGAGAATTAGTTTTTCTTAGAAAAATCATAAAAAATAGAAAAATAGATAAAAAATTCTAATTCTTTTTCCTAAAATTTTCATTTTAAATTTGTGATTTTTAGGTATAAAATTTGTTAAAAGTTGTGCCTTAGATTTTAAATTTTAGTTTTAGCTCGCATTAATACGTTTTGTGCATTTAAATTTCAATCTAGTTAATTGTTTTTTTTAATTCTTGCTATTACATTTGTAGTATAATCAAAATTCAAAAATCCGTTATCATTCCTAACTCGAATCCGAATATTCCAAATTCTCAATTCACGATTTCGTTGGGACACGACCCGAGGAAAAGTACTTCCCGGATAAAAAATATACAAATTGTGTTTTCTTTAGTGAGATTTTTACCTTATATTTCTCTTGTTTGAGAAGTATTTTGGAAAGAATTCTTACGGGATTAATACTATATAAGTATATAAATTTGCTTGTTGCTTTACTACACATCACACGTCCTATGGGCTCACCGTACAATGATCAAGTCAAGTAACGGGGAAACACCATTCTCGTTAACATACGGCACGGAAGCTGTCATCCTGGCGGAGATAGGCATGCCAACACTTCGGACCGCGGAGGTGGATCAAGCTAATAACAGCGAAGCTTTGGGAATCAGCTTAGACCTAATAGAAGAAAGAAGGGAGCAAGCAGCCATACAAGAAGCAAAAAGCAAGAAAAAGATGGAAAAATAAATTCATATTTTATAAAAATTTCCAAACAGCCAGAGGGTTAGTATTTTTTAAAATAATACAATTTTTATGATTCCAAAATGATAAATTCGTAATTTTTCAATTATAACGAACGAGTTATGAAATTTCCGGCGAGTTTACCGACAATTTAAAACTTTGATAATACTTATTATTTATAAAAGTTACTATTACTGACAAGAAAGTTATATTTTGTAAACCTCATAATAATATAAGAACTTTCAAATACGAGAACTTCCTCAGAAAGAATCATTAAAAACGGAGCTATAGAGACGAATAATAATACGACAATTTACGGGTTTTACGACACAATAACGAATTTTATAAAATCATGTCTGTCCATGAACATATAAGTTACTGTGCATCAGGGGAAAAATTTATAAAAATGTCAAATATTGATAACCCGTCTTAATACGAAAAGATGGACATAAGAAACGCGAGAATCGGAGCTTAAAACGCCGAAAAGTTCGCCTAGTTTTTACTAAACGGTTAATTAAAAACGTTTAACTTATTAAACACCAATTATTCCAAAACCATTAGTTGGTGATTGAGCAAGTATAGAAAATATTATGTGGTTATCAAGTACTATATTACTAGGTGAGTTCATAATGAGGCCTCTTCGGATGGCGTTTCCTGACGATTTGTTGGATTACATATAAAAGTGTCTAAACTCCTCGAACGTCATGGTCATGACCTCTTTAATTATGATAAGCACCACACGATATACGATGTAACAACTATTAGATTATAATTCAATGTTTGTTTAGATTAAGTACTCGTACTTATACGACCTTAATTTAATTAGTTGCATTTTGATCAATTCGCGTGTCGCATTAATTGTGGATAACACTTGGCATTACTCACACAAGGTGAGTTCATAGCCTCACAATTTACATGCTTTTTGTTTACAAAGTTTTTGGGTGAAAAACATGCAATGCCTTTACAATTGACACAAGTGGTTAAGTTCATGTTATGAATACGATGTTGCCTAATAGCGATAACCCATATCTGAGCCCATTATCATGAACTGTCAATTGCTAGATTGTGAGCGCAATGTTATTAATAGATCTATTGGTTTGACAACCCGTTCGGGTGATTAGCTTCATATGGACAAACGAACGTATACCCTGTCCGAATATAGATGTTGCGGTTAGAACATCACCACGTGCAATGTAGCCATTAATTTGGTATTCATACACCGTCAGCTCAGTGTCATGATCTTAGAGCAACGTAATTACATTTATAATGCATATCTGCATCTGTTTCGATTATCATAACACTTGGGGAAATCTTGTGGTCCACAAATATGAATTTATCAAACCTAAGAATTCACCAACAAATTGATGACGTTTTAAAGCAATGTTTTCAGGGGATCAATAAGCACAAGTTGCGATGGATACATGGTGTTTTGATTGGATGTCTTGCATTAAAGATTTGTCGCATTCATTTTGGTATCTGTTAAGGGCTAGAAAATCTTTGTATTGATTAAGTAAACAAGGTAAATCTACGGTCTTATGTAACAATTACATTGTTAAATCCAATGTATCGTTTCAACGACTTTTGGTCGTCCTAAATCTCTTGTGTTTTGATCCATAAAGTAACAAGCCCCGGACCCTTATTCCGCTGCGACCCAATTTGGGGGTGTTACAGGGTAGGTGCTTGTGTCAATCGATCTATAATGAAATTGTTTCGTGTGATAGACCTTTAAGGTCATCAATATTGCTATGCATCACGAAAACATTCTGAGATCAATTTTATTTATTATGTTTACAAGTTGTGACGATGGGATTATGTTGTTTATGTTGTTATTGATGTGGGTTAGATTGATGTTAGAGATGGAGATGGTTATTGTGACGAAGAGGTAGGTAGATCGAGTCGGATTTGATGTGGATTTGTATTTGAAATGATGATGACTGTTGTAATTGTTGTTGTTGAATCGAGTCAATTGAGTATTAATCTTTTCTTTATATCTGTAGTGGTTTGACTCGTATAGTGTTGTCGAGTCAACTCGATAAATACCGAGTTAACTCGGTTTGGGTTTTGTTCGACTTAAAACTGGTTCGGCTCACAAGGGTGACCAACTCGTTCGGTCCACATAGCTTAAAACTCGTTCGGTCCTCAAAGAGTACACTCGTTCGATCTTTTAAGGGTGGCCACTCGTTCGGTCCACATAGCTTAATACTCGTTCGATCCTCAAAGAGTACACTCGTTCGATCCTTTAAGGGTGGCCACTCGTTCGGTCCACATAGCTTAAACTTGTTCGATCCTCAAGAGTACACTCGTATTCGATCTTGTAAGGTGTCACTCGTTCGGTCCACATAGCTTAAAACTCATTCGATCCTTCTTGGCTTGTACTGGTTCGATTCTTGAGTTTTGAACTCGTTTCCGATTGAACTATACCCAAAAAAACAGCCAACAACTAGAAATCTTTAAAAATAATCTCTTAACCAGATACAATAAGCCACAAAAAAAAACTTTAAAATAAGCTCCAACAAGTTGTGACAACCGGTTCAAAAACCAAGACAAGATAAGCTGTTATAACCACAAACAGAATCTGAACCTTTTGTTTATTTTAAACCCATGACTTTTTGAGACAAGTGAACACACGAAAGATAAACAATGACAAAAATGACAGAAAGTGTGACTAGACCCAACGGACCATAACAATAAACCCGACCCAAGAGTATGTTGCCATGGCTCTGATACCAATTGAAGGTCTACGTAAACTATGATCCGGTGGTCTTGGTGAGTCAAACCACATGAAAGCCATTTTAGTGAGAGAGAGTAGAGAGATGGAAGATGAACTTGTGATATTTGATGGAAAATGGATGAAGGATACAAATGACTTGACAAATGCCAAATGACTCAACCCCTCTAATGGAAGCATAGATGGGTATTATATAGCCCATAAAACGGCCTCTAAACAACACATGAGTCCGCCTAGTCTAGACCAGCGCGGATTGACTATGATAAACTATGGAATTCCTGTAATTTCGCACGTAAAATGAATTCCCAACAAGGTGTCAATTGGCTAGTTTTTGTAATGCCAATGGAATTACACATAACCTCTCAGCTCCACGCACTCCTCAAACAAATGGCATGGTTGAAAGAAAAATAGGACACTTTAAGAAATGAGAGAGACTATGTTGAATGAGCAATCGCACCCAAATATAACAAAAGTTTTTAGTGTAACGGCAGTAAGATACTTCAACATACATCCTTAACCGAATCCTAATTAGAGTCATCTTAGGAAAAACACCTTACGACATTTAAAAGTTAGGAAACCTACACAGACTAACTTTGAGAGTATATGGAAATGCAATGTTCATTTTAAACACTAAAGACTACCTTACAAAGTTTGACCCAAAGTCATACGAAGGTATCTTTTTAGGATACTTCCAAAATAGTAAAGCCTACATTATCCTTAATAAACACACTAGGAAAATCGAAGAATCACTCAACGTGACATTCAATGAAACACGTCCACCCTCTAAGAAACAACACCCTTGGTGATGATGACTTAGATGACGAAAAAGCAATAAAGGTCTACCAAGAAAAGAAAACTTAGAAATGACATTCGAGGATGAAACTTTAGAGATTGACGAAATAGTCAATATTAAGGAATCTAGGAACCATCCATTAGAAAATTCAAAGGAAAACTTAACCAAAGAACCCAAGATCACAAGCCCAAACCAGTAACAATCTTTTGTTTTTATAATCAACTAGCAGAGCCTAAGAATGTAAATGAAGCCTTAACGGATGATAGTTGGATAGTCTGCCATTGCACGAAGAAATAAATCAATAGTCATTGCAAATGACTTTGAGAGTTAGTTCCACAACCTAGGAATATGACTAACATAGGAACTAAGTGGTACTTCTACTTGATTACAAATAAAAAACAAATATAAAGAAGGAATTTACTTTATCAATACTAAATACATAAAGAAATGCCTTAATAAATTGGCTAGAATAATCTAAACCAATGAAAACACCCCCATGTCCTCCATACCATAACTCAATAAAGATTAAGAGGTGTGGATTAGCAGATAATACCATAAGTATCGAGGCATGATAGGTTGTTTATTATACCTAACGGCAAGTAGGATCGATATCATATTTAGTGTCTGCCTTTGTGCCCGCTTCCAAGAGGCTCCCAAAACCTCTACTGAAGCGGATTTAAAGTAGTATCTTCCGATACATTAAAAGGCACACTACGCATATTAGGAGGATGATTGTATCCTAAGGGGACCGCATAGAAAACATATATATCCAAACTCAGATCAAGTAGAGATTAAGATTGGACCGAAAGAGCACTAGCGGTATTTGTGAGATTTCCTCAAGGAAGGGATACTGTAACATCCGTGATTTAATCAGGTTAGTGATACCTTTAGAAATGGCTAAGAGTTCTTTTTGTGTGATTCTTGTATGCTATGTGTATCTTATGTGTGCTAAGTGGTTTAAATAGGTGCATGATATCGTTTTGAGGTGTATGATCATCTCATTTTGAGTGCGTTTGTGTTTAGTGATAAGTATTCCATTTGTTCACGTATAGTGATAATGGAAAAGAATGGCGTATTGCATGGAATGCTACGTTAATAGTTAGATGATTTTGTGTTAAGCGTTTATAGGAAATGTATCGTGTTGGAAATAAGTGGAGTGAGTGAAATTTAGATATTTATAGTAGACTTTCTAAATATAGAAAGTGATATGTGAAATGAAAAATTATTTTTAGAAAGTTTAGTAAGTTGCGTTTATGTAAAAAGGTTTACCCAAATTAGCTTAAGTTTTTATGAAAACTTAAGGTAATAAAGATAATTAGTTAATAAGTAAATATATATATATATAGATAGATAGATATATATAGGGGTGTTATTCGGACGGTTTAAAAGAAAAGAAAAAAAGGAAACAAAGTTTGACTATAATTAAGATTCTAAGGATATAAATACAAAACCAATAAAACCCTAAATCACTTTTTGTTCCCCTCTCTCCCTGTGATCGGCCGAAACACCCGAAAGAAGAAAAAAAATTGTTATCAAGATTCAAGGTGTGATTCAAGTATAATCAAGTTAAGGTTTAGGTATGATCTTAATTAAGTTTTTATTTAATCTTTCAAATCATGTAACAAATAATGTGATGGATCTAGGGTTTACATAAAATACATATTATATATGAACTTTAACGAAGGTATGATGATTAGGGTTAGTTTAGGGTTATGATCATGCATGTTGTATGTTAGGGTTTGCGTTAGAACTTGATTAAGAGTTGAGCAGAATTTAGGGCTGTGTTCAACTGATGATATCTAGATGTTAAAAACGTGTTTTCATATGATTGAAAAACCTAAATTGAAGTTCAAAGAGTCTATTTTCCAAAAAGTCCGGCCTCAAATGATTTGGTGTTCTGGAATTTTGTTAAATATTGGTAACAAGAAAAGTTGTCAAAATAGTAAATACGGGTCAGAATTAGGTCATGTTTAGGAGGGTAAAATCCTAACTTAAAAGTGGAATTAAGGTTAGCCAATCTACAGTGTTTAAGTTATATATGTATATAAAGAAACCCTAGAAGAGAGCTTCTGATTGTGTGTCTAAGTATGACAGTTAGGGCCATACATTTTAGTGTGCAATTAGATCCGAATTGGGACAGTTTTGAAGTTGGATTTTATTTGGGATAGTTGTGCATGTAATGAGTAGTTGGGAGTCTCAAGGTAGTTATTAAACTCATAAATG
>BQNB010108096.1:0-22389 GCA_026074375.1 Tanacetum coccineum | reverse complement strand
AAAATATCCCTAGATAATAAATTGAATTAAATAAATGAAAAATAATTTATTAAATTCTGATTGGTCTAGAATAGTTCTGTAAAGTTCTGTCAATAAAATGGGTTCTCAATATAATACACCACTATATATATATAATATTTTAGATAATATAAAAACCGATATCTCACCGCGATAACCGATATTTCAAATCTCGGTCCTTGAACGATATTTGAAATCTGACCGAGATAACTGCATAGCTCACTATGTGAGTTCCATGTCAAGCTGCTTTCATGGTTGCTCTTTAAAAGTGTCCAACTTTCACCATATAAATCCCACACCCGCTGCAAAAAACCAAACCTTGCATGGTATGAAAAATTTTCTAGTAGACCAAAGAAATCTAGCTGAATTCTTTGCTACTTTTGGCTTACAGAGAATTGTTGCCATTTTGTTAAAATTATTTGTCATTTTGGTTAGTTAGACTAATTACCCTTTCTATATATTAGAACTACAAGAAGAATAAGAGTGATGAAGAAAGCAGAATCCTAACTTTTGTAATCTAGTTTCCATACAAGTGGCAAAATGTTCTTTTCGTGCAACTAGTCAAAACAGACTTCTTTTTTTGGTAAGAGTAAAAACAGTCTAGTTGGCAAAAACTGCTATGAATGAGGACGTTTTATGCATTTAAGATACATTTAAGAAACTTCAGACCTGTTGGACCCATTGCCCTGTTTCCATTAAGCTGTTTATATCATTTAGCTCTCAGACACTTAACCCTACTAGAGATAAACATGACCCAGAATAACAATTCCTAAGTAAAGCCGTAAAGGGGTTAAAATTGCCACCTCTAAATTCTGATGTTACTTGTGTCTTGAACAGTAAACAGGGAGGAAAGAGGGAGAAAACAACAAGCCTGACAACAAGCATTGAAGGATTCATACCTCATGCAATATGCTGAGCAAGACTGAGTATCTTGACATGCTTTTTTCTTCCTTAGCTCATGTGGAACCGGGCCGAAAACTCTGGTCCCAATCGGTTCACCTTGCTTGTTGACAAGTACAAACGCATTATCATCAAACTTAACCTCACTCCCATCACACCGACCCTTTTGCATGGCAGCTCGGACAACCACGCCGTACACCACATGTCCTTTCTTTACTTTTCCGCCTGGTTGGGCCTCCTTCACTGATGCTACTATCGTGTCTCCTAATCTGGCTCCTTTCTTCCCCTTCAAAGCTTGTATGCACATAACTCGTTTTGCCCCTGAGTTGTCCACCACTTTCAGGTTGGATCTCATTTGTATGAAAGTCCTTATTTGCTGTAAAAGACGCAATATAAAGAAATGTTGTACAGTGAAGTAAACCAATCAAGTTGGCTAACGCAAAAAGCAAATGTTTAAGAGGCAATATGATTATAAAACATAATTAATAGTAATAAAATTAAAAAAAATTAAATAGAATAATTTTGGATGTTTAATGCATAAATTTACACATTTGGTGACTTTCTACCCTTTTGACCTGTTTCCTTTCAAGTTGATAATCTTAATATACCCATTTGGCCCATTAAAGATAAAAGTCATTAAACCAAATCGACCTATGTTTATTAAACTTTTATAATAAACCAAGACATTTGCTTTATTTAGGATCTTTATGATAAAAAAAAACAAAAGTTATATCCATGCATAGTTATATTTTAAAATAACTATCAAATAATTATTTATAAAAATAACATTATTTAATAAATAGTTATTAATAGTTATATTATTAAAAATAACTTTATTTAGGATCTTTATTTACCAAATAATTTAAAAATAACTTTATTTAATAGTTATATTATTTTTAAATTATTTATAGAATAAAAATAACTTAAAAGTTATATCCAAAGCTGTGCAGAGAATTTGATAGAATAAAAAACCAAGACCTATGTTGAGGACAAAACTTCAATAATGATAAACATGAGTGAAATTTAATCATATTCAAACACAAATCAAGAATACTCGGTCAATTAAGGATAATTGTTTCAATATTAGTTTGCTAAAAGAGGCCATTTAATGAAGAAAAAGAAAAGATCGAGAAGGAGAAGAAGAACACATGATATAGCATACTAAATTAATCATTTAAAAGAGATACGTATTAATACCTATAATTAAAGAAATCAACTTGACTATTTACATGATAAAAATTGGATTTTCTTCCTACTAAATTTGGACTCTCTTCCTACCATATGATTGATTCATAAATGTTTTTGTCTTGTGACGCACATTCCAAACACCTAAAGAAAATCATTTAAAAGAGATATGTATTAATACCTATAATTAAAGAAATTAACTGACCATGTTAATTCTTTAAAACTTAAAAAACTTAAAAAAGAGTAATGTTGAATCTTCAAAATACCCCTTTCAAATTTAAATTCCCACATAAAATTCAAACAATGCTGCCATAAATAGTTGCCTTCACAAAATCCCCACCTAAAATTTCAAAAAAATGTATGACACTTATGATAAATATTTGTTAATGTATTTTGTAAAAAAGATGTTTTTTTTTGTATTTATTCCAACATTAATAATTTTAAAATTTTTATCTAAAAACTCTATTATATAAGACACAAAATTACAACTTTTAATTATTATGTTGTAAAATCATAGTTGATGACAATGAATAACCACACAACTATAAAAGTTTGCTATTATAGAAACTCGTTACTATGCACGAGTACTCGTCTAATATCAAACTATGATTCTTCATGCATCACCAACAACAAAAATAATAACAACAATCTTAGCAACTATAATATAAGACAAAAGAACCAATAGTCAAACATATTATTATAGGGTGCACTACATAAACTTTGTTCACTTATCAACCACATTTCAACCCAATATATCATTAATAATTTTCTCTCTAGTAATGTAAAGAGTTACATGGTTTATGCTCCAAAGCAAAAGAACACATTAATCACAAGATGCATAGATTTTCTTTCCATGACATACATTGTTGATGATTCCGCAAACTTAAGAATAATGATAATAAAAATAAAAGAGTTATGATATCAAGTATACCTAGCATGAAGTATTAACTTAACCTAATACACTTTATCGTATCATCAACAATTTACGTCTCTTGCCTTGATTTTAACAAACACCATCAGCTCAATCTCAAAATAAATTCAACAACCTTTGAAAAGCTATCTGGAACGGGAAACTGGACAGTCAACCTTTGTAGTGCAATTCATGCTTCTATTTAACTGAATAGCTAACACCAAAACATGTATTAATGATATACAATAGGCATATTGCTTCAAAAAATTTGGTTCTGCTTTAAATGGTGATTTTGTGTTTGGATTGTTTTGTTAATTTGCATATTGCCTCAAAATTCATGGAGGGGTGTATGGGATTGCTTACTTTTTTGTGCTTAATTGCATTGAAATAGTAATGAGTTGTGAGCATGCTATGTTTCTTATGAGCTTACATTATTAGCTTTAGCTGAATGAATAAATGCTCCAAAACAATAAGCTACTTAAATTAGTTTTAGGAAGTGTTTGTTCAAGCTTATTTGTGAGCTTATGTATAAAAATAAGCTCCAAAACAAATGTCATCCAAAATGACTGTTGCAATATCAAGCAACAAAAGCACGCCCAACAACCCTCTCATGTATCATATTTAATTGTTTCATTATCACTAAATATCTAATTATACGTATTGAATTATCATATAATTACTTTTATGAACACCAATACCAACAGTTAATGACATTTAAATCCAAACGGCAAGTTAATAAAGGATTTTGAGATATACCAGCTAGATCAAGGTGATGCTGTTCCACTCTAGTCATATTTTATGGCATGGTTTTACATGTGATAGGAGCCACGCGCTGCAAATATTGGTGAAAAACAGTCATTTTGCATTAGTCAAAATGCACTGTAAAAAAATGTTCATTCGTTGATTGTAGTTTTTATTCTAAAAGATTCTACGTTACACAGGCAAACATAGGCCTTCCACTCTGATCCTTAAGTTCATCTAAAAGCAAAATAAATAATACTAACTTATCAGTAGTCTTAGATCCATCTATGTGGATTCTAAACTTGAAATAAAAGCACAACATACAAAACTAACTTATAATTTTTTATCCTTAAGTTCAACTTGAAGATGTGTTTAAACAATGTAGAACACATCTTAATACAATGCGTTTAAAAATAAATATACGTTGAGTTTAAAGGAAAAAGTTAATAAACTTGAATTTATTAGAAATTTTGAGTTTTAACATTTGGGTTTATTAACTTTTTCATATTATTTAATAACTTTGTAAATATAATAAATATACCCTTTATACTTTATACCCTATTATATATATATATATATATTTAAAAGTTAATAATCTTAACAATATGAGCAAATCAAAATTTCACTTAACATGTTAGCCTAGCTATATGAGCACATCAAAATTTCACTTAACATGTTAGCCTAACAGAAAAGATCTACAAAACCATTACTTCTTATGATTCCTAATCACCTTCTTCAAGAGAACCTGATTATCACATTCCTCAACTGATTGTGCATCTGCTGTGTTGTTGCAAAAACCATATTAACATAAAGTTCAATTTGCCAAAAATACCATCTTCTATGGACGGATGAATCTTTTACCGTACATGTGAAAAATACCAAACAATCATATAACTATTAATGAAATATCTAAAAAATCAATTATAAATAATAATATTTCCATCTTCTATGGACGCATGACTTCAGGTTACTTGACATGGTATTGCATTGTCATAACCACAAGACCAATGTATGCTTTTCAATCTTTGCACTTCCATCCCTTTTCAATTGATTTTTTCAACTCTCCTTTATGGATATTATACACATCCTCTTTGATGTAGTTGCCTTTTCACCTGGGAAAAAAGTATCAACCATTAACACGAGTACTTGGATTATTTTTCCCTCAAAAATAATATAAGCTCATCGAAATAGGCACCTACAAACCAATTAACGAAATTATCAAAACTACACGCAGAAAATGACCATTATGGTAACTCTGTCAGGAAAATTAGAACATAGTGACAAAATGTAAAAAGCTATATCCATTTGGAACTTCAATTATTATCAATACATGTCTAGATGCACCCCAGATATGGAATACCATTGTAGTCTTTGGTTCCATTTTACACTCGCAACTCTAGTAGTAGTCTCTTGCTACTGTCCCACATTGACTATTTTTTCCGAGTAACAATGGTTTCCATCTAATCCACGGGGGCTCTGAGCCCACTGCCTTAAAGACACAAACTACGTAAAGCCCTACCCTTTTAGGAAGGTTGGCTCGCACACATCATGGATTGTTAAAAAATCTAACATGCTCAATGCTAATAAGTGCACCCAACCAAATATATAGATTATTTTCGTTCAGCCCGTTTCTTTTCTATGACTCCCTTTCCAACAATGTTCTTTTAACTATCCGCAAGATATACTTTTCAGTGTTTACCTACAATAGTTTTCTAATGCTGAAGAAGTGAGAACCTAATAGAGTCATTAGGGACTAAGCTGTAAATGATTTTTTAAATAACATTTTCAAAGGAGTTTTATGTCAAGCATCCTAAGGGTTCAGAGGCAGATTTCTTATCTGTTAGACAAAATGCGATTGGCAATGAGTAATCTTATATTCTCAACAGAAGGACCCATCCACCCCACAGTGCACTTTTCATCGAAAAAAAAATTGTGTTTAAAAATTTGCATCGTGTTTTCTATTCAATTTTGCCCAAAATGATAAAACTATCAGAAAGTTGTCTCCAATGGAAGTGTTTGCAAAAACCAAAGTAACTCTAGTAAGAATCAAATTTCTTTCTTAACTCTACTAAGATAATATTGATTTAAAAAATACATTTTGTGTGACTTCACCCGTCTCAACGATTTGACCCATTAGAACCATCTCAGATAGAAACATATATAACCCACTGTCCCATCCATATGTAAATGGTTCGAAATCATTTAGGTACCTCTGAGTTTAGATACATCAGCTTTGGCGTTATAGGGCAGCATCTCTTTAATTAAAAGTTCCATTTTCTAAATATAGAGTAATCATGATAAGATAATAAATTTAAAAAGCAACTATGAAACTTATTATTTCACCCCTAAACAAAGATAATTAGTTTGGCTCTATAACACCAATACTGATTATATAAATTCAATATTATAATCAATCCCAAACACCCCTTTAGAGTAGCTGCAACATATATGATGATAAAATATGTTTTAATAAAAAGGTGACCTATAAGGCCGTAAGGGTGGGCGTCATTTGATGGCAACCCCGGTTCACTGACAGCCTTGCTTTGAACAGCTCTTTTCGGGTCCATTGCTATCCACGGGTCTTGTAAAAACAGTGCCTATTGAACATTTTCTTTTCATCTTTTTATCCCACCCTTCCATGCTTGCAGGTAACCAACTGTTCTTGAATGCCAAACTCTGATAAAAATGTGTTTCTGAATCCAATCTATCTGCATCCATTTCAAAACTTAATTAAAATTTATGTTTGTTAAGTTAGTTGAAGGGATACGTCAAAACTTACCAGTATATTGTGAGGATCATCAAAATACCATCCATTTATAAATCCTGCAAAGAGGCATGCAACTGCCATAACATACACAAGCATTGCATTCTTTCAAATCCGTTCGAATGGTGAATTGAAATAAATATCTTAAATTCCAAGCGCCGACCTCCAAAGAAAGTCCCTTTCTTTAGATCTTTAGATCAGTTTAAGAAATACTATACTGAAAAGAAAAGAATCTTGCAATATTAATGACTCGTTTGTTACCAAAATTCAAGTCAAACACTATATTACCATAATGTAGCAGAATGAGAAGACCAATGTTGCTTCCCCTCATGTCACACAAACATAGATGAAAGTGTCTGACTTTTAATTTAGAGTAATCACTGCATGATAAAGACATGTAGAGTGAGACTACAGAAGCTAGCTGAAATGGAATATAAATTAAATATATTGTTTAATGTGTGGCGCAGCCTAGCATTGCTTCTGTAAACCTCAAACCAGCAAGAATCTTTGAAGCGCGAGCTTTAGCATCATTTGAGCCCATTTATCTGCAATTTTTCCTACAAATCAGCAAGTTTTTCTCTAGCATCATCAGCAACTTCATTTATATTTCCTTCCTCGGGAACTTCCAGCAATGATGCAACCTCTTGTTTCAGCTTCATAAGGTCCTCATTTGCTGAAACAAATGGTGCAAGGGAGGTTGTGTCATGACAGTCTTAGCAATGATGCAACCTCTTATGTGGTTACATTAACCCCTTTTTTGCCCCACTCATATGCTTAAACAATATAAAACCATAACTTTTTGACTTACAAGTAGCCTTATCAATAACAGATTGACGCTTAACCCATGCAAACCTGAAAGAGGAATTTAAAAAATAACAATTCATATTGAACTAAAATTCTGAAAATAAATTTACAATAATATTACTATTCTTACACAAACCTGTCACGAACTTTCTTGGGCAGAAATTGATCAAAAGAATCTGCAGAACTTATGGTATTAGTAACATAACACAAATCAAATACACAAAGTATACTCAGTTATATATACACAAAGTATAAACTATCAAACTTGTAAAAATAAAATACCATAATCGCTTACAAATAATTGATGATGTTGAATGACATTTCCCACATATCAATTGCTTATTTCTGGCTTCGCCCCTGCTTACGTACGTAAATATTCGGTCACAATTAAAAATGTGGATGAACGGTGACCGCGCCCATGAAGAGAACCACAATTAGCCATTTTATCAAACACCGGATGCACATACACATGAACTTCTCAAATACACAATAAAAGAGAAATGCACATACCTTTTGAGTTTGTTAAATTGAAGAATCCATAAAAGTTTTAACCTAATCTGTAAAAACAAAAAATAAAAATAAGAAAACAATCATAAAATAATTCAAAATAGCAAACTACAATAGAAATGTAGAACATACCTCATGATTTGCTAGAAGAATGATTAACCCATTAACCCCATTTATTAAGAAACCAAAAGAAGAATGATTAGTAATCTTCTTACCAGTTTTTGACCAGATAATTATGGGTTTGATATGAACATTCCTAGAAAATACTACAGAATACTCACGAAGAATGATTAGTAATATTCTTACCAGTTCTTACCAGTTGTGTTCTTCTGATGATGATGCAAGCAGTGATTCGTGAATGATATTGGATTTGGGTGGATAGGGTGTTGCACCATAATTGTATAAGTCTTGATAGGCTCGGTGTACATTTGTAATAACACAAAGCCAAAGGGCTGTTTGTGTTAGTTTGTTAGTTAATAACCGAATAGCGGTTATAGTTAGTTATGGTAGTTAGGAAGTTAGTTAATTTCGGTTGTACCCTTTCTGAAGGGACATGATGGTTCGGTTGTACCTTTACCGAATAGACACGATGGTTCGCTGTGAACCTTATATAAACACAGCATATGTAAAACGTTTTAGAAATGTGTCCAATAATACAATGTAAACACTTTTATGTTGTAGTTAATAAAGAATCAAATTCTTGTATATCTTGTTAATTCGATCCTGTGGAAATTCATATAAACCTGTGTAATAATTGGTATCAGAGCGAAGGGCTGCAAGATTACAAGTTTTTGATTCAAGTTTTGATCATGAAGATCAAAAGACTTAGAAGGGAAGAGACACCAAGGATTGTTGGTGACGATAGTGCACGATCAGAACCAACAGAAGTTGCAGATAGCAACGACTTCAAACCACTCTTGAAGGTGAAGAGATTGAAGGAGCAAACGTAAGCATCAAACGAAATTGGTGGACGTTTTGTTGTGATCTTTGGAACGCGACAACAAAACAAGAAAGAAAAACAATATTGTGAAGGGACTTTGTTGGTGACTGCTGGAACGCGACAACAAAGGGAGAAAAGACAACGTTGTAGGACTTTGTGAGGGCTGCTGGAACGCGACACAAAGGAAGAAGGAAAACTCTTGACGCTTGAAAGGATAGCGTGGAACGAGAGTGGTCGCTGTTAACGCGACAAGGAAAAGAAGATTTCTTGTGTGTTTGCTATTAACGCGACGCTGGAACAAGAAAGGATACACATCGTTGGATAGAGAACGAGTGATAAGGCTTTGTGAAACTGGTTTGAAAACAAGATACAAAGCAACATAAGACGCGAATTAAAAGCGCAAGGAACGTTGTTGTGGAGAAGAAAACGTATACGTGGAACAAAGAAGGAAAGGAGTACTCAAGGAAAGAGTGTGGAAAGCATGTCCGAAAGACACGAAGGAACAACAACAACGAGAACAGAAACAAACAACTTGTTTGTTTCGGTGGAAACAAAAAACAAATCTGTTTCGCGAGATTAAGAACGCGAGGAACGTTGCTTGTAAAAGAGGTTGAAAGGATACCGAGAGAAGAAAAACAAAATAGGTACCGAATGTAAACATGTATTTGTGTGGATAATAAAATTAAAGTGTGTTTATCATAAACTCCCACCCTCTGTTTAAACCGAGTCACTGCACAATTCTTGTGCATACTCCTTCCAATATGATGTTCATCCGTGATTGATCCAAGATCCGTAGGACTCCAAAACTCGTATCAGAGCCAAAGGTTCAAAACCTGGAAAAAACCAATCAAGAGCCAAAGGTTGCAAGATTACAAGAAGTTCGATTCAACTTTGATCAGAAAGATTAAAGGACACCAAGGATTGTTGGTTCAACAACAAATGAAACAAAGTTGCACACTTATTAGGATCGGCACAAGGAGATCAAGAGGCAGTCAAGGAATGCTACAAGGAGTACATAGGAATGGCGAAGATATACCATGAGGGAGCACAAAGATCGAAGCAGGGAAGGCCATGAGAAGATGTGGTCGGGAATAGCAGTGGGACTGCTTGGATAAAGGAACCACAGGCTTTTGCAAAGATGAGTGTTGAAATAGAGGATACACTAGATGGAACTCCAAGGAAGAAAAGTAGGATTGCAAGAGATAATGTCAACAAGGAAAGCAACAAAAAACAGAAACAATTAGAAGGTTTGTTTCGGTGTAGGTTACCAACAATAAGCAACGCTTGGAGATTAGAAGCGTGAGACCAAGAAACTTCTTGTGGGTAACGGTTATTTGAAGACCGACACAAGAAAGGAAGAGAACGCGTAGAAAGGCGTGAAGATTCGAAGAACAAGACTTAAACAATTAGGGGTGAATTGTTGGACCGTAATTGTAAAAGTCTTGTTGGACAAGGTTCAAAGTACAGCAAACGAAAGCCAAGGGACTGAACTTGTTCGTTAGATAGTTAGTAACCGACTAGCGGTTAAGTTAGTTATGGTAGTTAGTTAGTTATTCGGTTATGTTAGTTAGAAAGGTAGTTATTGTCGGTTACAACCGAATAGACACAAGTCAAAGGGACACACCCTTTCGTACTCTATAAATAGGAGTCACATGTACTCGATGTAATGTGTGTCCTGGTAAACAATGTAACCGATATGTTGTTTATAATAATAGAATCATTCTTGTAAATCTTGTTCATAATTTCGATCCTGGAAACCACGAATATACCTGTGCAAAAGAGTGGTATCAGAGCAAGGGTTGGCAAAATGTACAAGTTTTGATTCAAGTTTTGATCATAGAAATTAAAAGGACTTAAAGGCAAAGAGACCACCATGGATTGTTGGCGACAATAGTGCACGATCAGGCAGACAACGAAGCTTCCGATACAACGACTTCAAACACATCTTGAAGGAAAGAATTGAAGAACAAACGTAAGCAACAAACGAAATTGGTGGAGACCTTTTTTGTGGTGATCTTAGAACGGACCACAAAACAAGAAAGAAAAACAATAGTGGTGAAGGACTTTGTTGGTGACTACAGCTGGAACGCGACAACAAAGGGAGAAAAGACAACGTTGTAGGACTTTGTGAGGGCTGCTGGAACGCGACACAAAGGAAGAAGGAAAACTCTTGACGCTTGAAAGGATAGCGTGGAACGAGAGTGGTCGCTGTTAACGCGACAAGGAAAAGAAGATTTCTTGTGTGTTTGCTATTAACGCGACGCTGGAACAAGAAAGGATACACATCGTTGGATAGAGAACGAGTGATAAGGCTTTGTGAAACCGGTTTGAAAACAAGATACAAAGCAACATAAGACGTAGGATAAAAGCGTAAGGAACGTTGTTGTGGAGAAGAAAACGTATACGTGGAACAAAGAAGGAAAGGAGTACTCATGGAAAGAGTGTGGAAAGCATGTTCGAAAGACACGAAGGAACAACAACAACGAGAACAGAAACAAACGACTTGTTTGTTTCGGTGGAAACAAAAACAAACTGTTTTCGTCAGAGATTAAGAACGCGAGGAACGTTGCTTGTGAAAGAGGTTGAAAGGATACCGAGAGAAGAAAAACAATCTAGGATTGTTTGTGAAGAAGGAAAACGTTAGCAATACAAGGAACAACAACAGCAAAAAACAAACCAATCATTTGTTTTGAGGAAAATACCGACGGGTATTTAAGGATTGTTGTTGATAGTGTGGAATAAATAACAAGGAGTATTGTGGAACACGTTTTTGGAGAAGAACAAGCAACAACGACGGCAAGAAAACTAACGAATCAGTTTTCTGTCTTTGAAAATAATACCGAGTGGTATTAGTGAAGGAAAATTAAACAGAGTGTTTGTTTGGAAAATACCGAAAGGTATTTGAGAAAGTTTTGTGATTTGCGAAGTTGCTAGGATTGGCACAAGGAGATCAAGAGGCAGTCAAGGAATGCTACAAGGAGTACATAGGAATGGTGAAGATATACTATGAGGGAGCACAAAGATCGAAGCAGGGAAGGCCAGGAGAAGATGTGGTCGGGAATAGCAGTGGGACTGCTTGGATAAAGGAACCACAGGATTTTGCAAAGATGAGTGTTGAAATAGAGGATACACTAGATGGAACTCCAAGGAAGAAAAGCAGGATTGCAAGAGATGATGTCAACAAGGAAAGCAACGAAAAACAGAAACAATTGGAAGGTTTGTTTCGGTGTAGGTTACCAACAATAAGCGACGCTTGGAGATTAGAAGCGTGAGACCGAGAAACTTCTTGTGGGTAACGGTCATTTGAAGACCGACACAAGAAAGGAAGAGAACGCGTAGAAAGGCGTGAAGATTCGAAGAATCAAGACTTAAATATTAAGGGGAATTGTTGGAACCGTAATGTAAAAAGTCTTGTTGGACAAGGTTCAAATACACAGCAAAACGAAAGCCTAACAAGGGACTGAACTTGTCGTTAATAGTTATCAACCGACTAGCGTAAGTAGTTATGGTAGTTAAGTTAGTTATTCGGTTATGTTAGTTAGAAAGGTAGTTATTGTTCGGTTACACCCGAAAGACACAAAGTCAAAGGGACACACCCTTCTTACGTACTCTATAAATAAGGAGTCCATATGTAAAAACCGTTTGAGCGTGTCCTCATGTTAACAAGTACCTTTATTATGTTGTAATACTAGAATCATATTCTTGTCAATCTTGTTAATATATCGATCCTGGAAACCATATCATTTGAAACCTGTGAACATGGTTAGTTTGGAAGGCAACATGGAAGAGACAACCAAGAAGAACAAGAGGAGAACTCGAAGAACAAGACTTAAACAATTAGGGGGGAATTGTTGGACGTTAATTGCATAAGTCTTGTTGGACAAAGTAATAAACGCAAAGCTTAAGGCTGAACCTCTTAGAAGATAGTTAAGTAACCGAAGGTAGTTATTGCGGTTACAGAGTTAGTTATTCGGTTAGAAGTAGTTATAAAGTTAGTTATGGTGGTTACACCTGTTCATGAAAAGTCACGATGGTTCGGTGGCTATACAACAATGTAACAGATTATGTTGTTAATAAATAATGAATCAAATTCTTGTCAATCTTGTGCTTGTTGATTGTGCCAAGACCTGTGCGTGCAACGATTTTACATATATCTCGTTCTTCTGCGAAACAGATGGTGCACAACAAGAATAGAAAAAACACCAATCGAAATCTGGTAAGCAATACCATAGTTATAACACAATGAGAATGTTGGATTTGTTTGATGGTGATTATAATGAAGATATTAACCATTAACCACATTCTTAAAGCTTGCTAATCAGCTGGCTTTATTGTATGCATTTTTCTTTTTATTTTGTTATGATGATTAAAAACGTGTTCTATTTGTTCATCTTCTTTGTGAATGCATCTTTCTGTATTTATGTGTGATTTTTATCACATTTATTTCATTCGTGTTTGAGTTATTATTAATGATATAATTAACGTAAAGTAAATACAGTATCTGTTAGAATTTATGAGTAGCCGAGACACAAATTTTTCTTTTGTATCAAAGATACATTTAATATAAATTAGCTGAATTTTGTAATTTATCATAATTAAATGTGATTTCACTACACCAATAAGAACTTAAAGAGACGGGATAGTCTAGAGATCACAAATGTAGTTGATGCTACCAAAATCCGCATGGTCGTCAAGGTGTTGATTTGGCCGTCTGACTCGCTTTGACTTTGAGTTTTGGGTTTTCGGTAACAGTGCTGAAAAGACATAGAGAGACTGTTAAAGAGGTCCTTTGGCTAGCCTGAGGGAACCATCTCTGACGATCAAGTTAGTAATGATCTTTATGCATTAAAACATATAGTAATGCATTAAAGCATATTGATATAATATGCATTAAACTTACAAGTGCTATTCCTGACATGATTATAGATTTTTCTATATCATTTGATTGTTGCAAGAATTCATTGGATTTATGTTTTTAAGTTTTTACACAAATAAATATTATCATCATATCTTCAAAGATAATGTGTTACAACTGCAATGTGATCACTATTATGAAATGTATTGAGCCAGGTTTAATGATTAACATTTACGCATAGTACACCTTGATCACTAATCGCGGGTTGATTATAACTATTAAAGTCAACTTTGTTTAAACTAGCTAAAGAGCTTAAAACTAAACTAACACTCAATTCTATCTCACTAAATATATCAGCCATTGTATTATAAATCAAGTCGTGTTACATTATGCAACTTGCTATCGACTTTAGTCCACTATATTAGCCATCTTTGGCATCCCTTAATGGAATGAAATGCATCCGCAAATGCCCATCATCACCGCCGACAGCAAAATACTCGCAACTACTTTCTGAATCGTTGCCCAAATCTTTTTTGGGCAACGTTTCAGAAAGTAGTCGGCGGTGATAATGGGCATATGCGGATGCATTTCATTCTATAAAGGGATGCTCATTTTTGGTAATAGCATAGAGTAACATACAAATCTGCATCGATGAAGAGAACGGAACCGAATATGGAGAAGTGGGATTGCAAATCTTTAAACGCCCCCATTGTTTTGCATCTTTACAAAATGACGGCAATCATGATCCAATAAACTAACATGACCAGGACCAAGATCAAGTAATACCCCCACCCATCTGGGAGTAATCCATAATGATCGGATACTTGAATGCACCCAAACAACTCACCATCTTCGAAGTCGTGATCTCTTGTAATATGGACATATGTTGTAAACACCTCAAACCGGGTCCGGACGTTTCCATTTGCAAGTGGATTCAAGACGACTTCTAATGGTGCGACATAGTTTAGGGTCAGGGCCGCAGATACAACATGCAATGAGGGTTTCTACAAAAAAAAAGAAGGTAAAAACTGGTTATAAAATGTGTAATTGGGTAACTTTGTTATCTTATACTACTCTAATAGTTCTACTCCAGTGATTTAAACTAGCTCTTTTGTAAGAATCCATTCAATGATTTACATCACAAGGTCATACATAAATTGTGTATACGTATAACTATACTACTGAGGTCGAGCAGGCTCGGTCTCGGCTAGTTTCTACCCCTAGAAAACCCCGTTCCATGAAACCGAGTTAGTAAAATACTTGATAATGGATGCACGTGCAAAAATCAGGCAAGAGGCAAGAAGACTAAAATATACCACTTATAACTATTCTGGTATTTTACTTAAAAAATAAGTAATTGATCATTTAATAGTACTTAAAGCAATCTTTCTAGAATGGTTGACTGAATTCACTTTTGAAAGACAATGTTGTTGATGCAGGTAAGTTTCATAAACTGGCTTACGCTTGAATGCGGTGCTTAATATTTGAAATATCTCTCTGAAGCTATTGTTTTCTGATAATAGGTTGCAGACTCACGGTTATGCTACCTTGTGCATCAAGCCAAGATATCAAGCAACACTGCAAGGTCGGTTGGTTTCACCTTATGGATAAATAAAAAAGTGACGCGTCATGTTTCAGGTTGGATGGGTATGAACATGCCTTGAGACTTTGTAACTGGAATTCGAGTAACTAGACTGTTATGATTCATTTGTAGAAACTGTACATGAAAGAGATGATTTATATTTATTTTGGTATATAAATTAAGTCATTATATTTTTACTATATGTATCGGTTGTTAACGTCAATAAACTCACTTGATTTTTTGAATGCATTTTCTTTCATTTAACTTTGATATTTACTTATTACTGCCCGTGTTGAATTTACTGCCCGTGTTGAACACGGGTTATGAGCTAGTTAATGGAATAAATATCCTAACTTGAGAAAAGACAAATAATTTTGGCAAAAAATAGTATTATTTTAAGAAGCGTTTGTGCTGTCTATGAGTCAATACCAATAGTATAATCAATAATATTTGATCTACATATTTGTCCTGACATGTTGTGTTTTTTTTAACGGCGAGTTAGTAGTTAGTGATTCGAGCCCACAGTGACATCTAATTGGGCTGTATGCAAGCCTCGAACCTTTTGCCTTAGGGGATAAACCCAACTCCTGCTTCTATTTATTTCCGCCCCTGAAGGTCCATGGTGAGACTCAACTTGAGACCTCTCCAATGATACCTCCCCAAGGTTACCCTTGATGACCAACTAAGCTAACCTAGTTGGTTCCCGACATGTTGTGTTAGAATGAACATTTGATTTGTTGATAAGTTGAGGCTTTATGAAATGAAATTGATGATTAAAATGAGATTTACGTAATGTGTAAAAGCAAAAGATGTATACATGAAATCCGGATTTGACCTAGGCATATTATTTGTTTTTTAGAAACATACAACTACGATTGTGGTTGAATGGTAGATGAAATTGTTGTAGGTGCCTAGACCCCGGTTCGAATCCCGCAAATTTGGCATGTATGTTGCATACGTGACATTGATATATCCTTTTATACACAATGTAAGATTGTTTAGGCTGAAAAGAGGATTAAGGTTTGGTTTTCAATACCATGTTACATATTGAATAAACCCTGTTTGCTATGATTTATTGTTTACCATAATTTATAATCGTAAAACCCTAATACACTAAACTCACAAACCAAGCTTAGCCTATTATCCAATAATAAAGGTTAGGCTGAATTGTAGATTCATCAACTCATTTCGTGGTCATGTATATGAAAATTTGAGATTGGTGATCTCGATCAATATGAAGCGATAATGAACCAAAATATTCAATATGAAGTACAATAATAAAATCAGTACAAAACCTAAGTAATCGAAAAGTATACCTGAGCCATTGTTGGAATCATAATAATAATGACGACCTGAGTGACTCTTAATGCAGCTAGTGACTCATATTCCTGGAATCACGGGAGCGACTCCTTTTGCGGTGGTCTTTGTCACTCCTCCTGTCATCCCTATGCGGTGAATCCTTTTATATACAAATAACTCATTTCTTATATAGGTATATTTTAGCGATTATAGCTAACAAGATATAGATATTAATAAGGTTATAAAAGATAGTGATATTGTACCTTTTACTTCCGAGACCACCTATTTCAACAAAGAGAAAAGGAAACTTTAGTCTTGCATCGTAAAACAAAAGGAGAGGGTTTTGATCAACAACACTTGGAGCGAACATTGTTTGCAACTTTGATAATCTTGAATATGGTGTGTGTGTGTGTTTAAAAACCATCAAGCAAGCACTATATATAGAATTGAATATGGGTAGATGGGAATGAATATGGGGTAGGTGGGTGAAGGAAAGATGATTGAGCGGGAAAAGAGTTGGTTTTTAGCGGGTAACATAAAAGAATGAAGATACAGTTGTAGATGGGTGGTTTTTATGAAACATAAAAAAGATGTCAGCATAGTCTCTACACACGCTATCAGATAACAACAACAGGAAAAATAGACGAGTATATATCAGCTGAAATTCCAAATAAGGATAAGGATCCTGAATTGTATCTTTGTATTGATTGTAAAAAGGTACATTTTGTTGTATTTTTCCCAAGTTTATTCGGTAAAGGTTTTGCTAAGATGAACTTAAAGTGATTAGGGTAGCTGTTAGATGACATAATTTTTCTATAACAATGGCTTATATTAATGATATAGATGTTAACACCGGGGACCTGTGCTTCGTCAGCGGAATGTTATACGATAACATCATACAAAGATTTCATAGCTAATAGTATCAGGAGAGGTTGTTGTTTAATGTAATATAGTTTGATAACCGCACACATTAATGTGATTTGGTAGAACTACTTGAATTTTGGCAAACCAGTTCTAAGGATAACATCATTTAACCTTTTTGTTTCTAGGGAAATGATTGAATTTTGGCTTATATCAAATGACAAATTTGGTAGAAATCCTTTAGAATGAAATTTAGCTTCCAAACAGTTAACAAAAACTAACCCATGGATTCGACATCATCGTTACATAACAAACATTAAGAATATTGCAAATCCACACGACTGTAAAATTCAGCTAGCACACTCTGATCTTACATATCACAACTCACTGATATGAAAAACAATTTATAGATGCAATGAAGTTGATGCAAAAAAGTACTACTGAATTGCTTACTGATGACATAAATAACATCTATTTTATAGCATATTATCTCATAGTAATTAACTCATTTTGATACAATTAATTGCAAACAACATTCACTAATCGTTTCAAAATAAGAAATTGCAGTAATTATGAGTACATGGTGAATATAAGCAAAAGGCGCGCATTATGGAGGCTTAAATGAAGTTAGTTTGGAAGATTACTATTTGAAGACCAATACGTCGTACATCAAAGAAGCTATACGGCGTACCGTGCCTGCACTCTACCGGTAAAACGGTCACGCGAAAGACCCAAACAAACAGATCTATTCAACCGTATCCTAGAAGAACCAAATACGTCGTATTTGAATAATAGAAGGTGAATATCTGGTATACAGACCGTATCCAATCCCCCAATACTCCGATACGCCGTGGTCCCCTTCTCCAGAAACCCCCAATATGGGCGGTAAATCCAATCTCTGGATACGCCGTGTCAGTTCTCTCAGGCTGTAACCCCCTTTTTTTACCTGATAGGAATTAGGATTAGAACAACATAGGATTTAACATAGGTTTTGACTTAGATTAAGAATAAACAATAGATTAAGATAAACCCAAAATTTAAATTAATTGAGAGATTTAACCTCGCTTCAAGTGTTCGACACCCTACTTATCATGAATCTACCACCGATCGAGTACACTGCCCGTTAAAGTGTTGTTTTTGGTTAAGTCAGCAAAATATAAATTTAAATAAACTATACAACGACAACACATCAAGTTTTTGACGCCATTGCCGGAAAGTGATAATTAATCTTGATTTTTATTTTATATTTTGGTTTTTAGATTAGATCTAACCCTTAGGAGTAGTGTAAATTATGTTTGTGTGATACGGCGTATTCAGTTCACAGAATACAACGTATTGGTTATTTAATAGTTTTTTCTAGTAAGATTGTTTCAGGATAGACGATTCGAACATTACTATGGAGGAATACATCAGGCTCGAGGAGGAAAAATCTTGAAAATGTGGTAAAGTGTTTAATTGGGAAACTGCTAAGTATGGTAAGATCTCGTATAATGAAGACATTCACGACCTCAGATCCGTTAAAACCGAATTCCCAGCTATAGCCTTTAATGACGAGGTATCATCTGAAACAATATCTTGTGAACCCACAGTAAGTTCTCTTAACGATGAAATTGACTTCAGAATTTTGTTGACGATTCCGACGATGAAGACTACACGGTAATTTTTGAGAAAAACTCATTTTCCTATAAAATAATTTCTACCAATGATTTGAAAACGGATTCAAAAAATGATAATGAAAAAGTCATGCCTTCACTTCCATCACCTAAGCCTATGGTTAGTTGTTCTGATGATTTAGACTTCTTTAAAAAGAAATATGAGAACGAATTTCCTGCCATTGTTTACAATAATGCTCAAACGTCTAAATCACATTTATTAACTGAACCCATTTTTACCCCACAACATATTGATGAATTTGATTTAAATGATGAAATATCATTGTCTGAATATGATGAAGAGGAACAAAACGTTTTGTACTTTAATGATCTATTCCCTTTCAACATTATTCATCCCGGTGATTTAAAGTCGGAAAAATACAATGATGATAATGATATTGATATAATACTGTCTTCGGAAGGTAATGAAATTACACATGGGTCAAATATGTTTTTTGAAATAAGTCACGATAAAATCAATAAAACCTTAAGAACGAGAAGTTTTGTCATGAACTTAAAAGTAAATATCGTGATTTGGACTTATTACGCAAACGGAATGCTATTTTATCTCATTATGAATTTGTATGTGCCGTTTGGCATTTCGTTCGACCCTAAGCGGTATTATAAGGATGGTGATTGTGCGATAATGTTGCGGAGGCCAAGATACGTTTTCTTTACTTTGTTAAATCTCAAGGAAAATTGGTCTACAAGGACAGATACGGCGTATTAGGTTAAAACCTATACGGCGTATCCACTGCTTTTAACTGAAGTTCACTAAGTCAACAAAATTCGCCAATACGACGTATTAATCAAACCATGATATGGCATACCGAGTTTGGGTATAAAAACCCCTCTGATATGCCGGATTGAGATTTACCACTATTTTTTCACTCCACACACACACAAATGATTTTACCAACTAAAAATTACTAGAAGATCTCTTGTTCTTAATTCATTATCACACTCTTTTCTTCGTCAAGATCATACGGTATTTAGCTCTCCCCTTTCTCTTTTTGATTTATTATTTCAAAAAATATTTAGAAGGGCAATCTATGCAAAGACAATCACTATTTGAAAGTGATGAATTTATTTATTGGAAAAATAGATTCGAAACTTATGTGAAATCAAAAGATCTTGATCTTTGGCATGTTATTACCTATGGTGATTTTCCCCCTATTCAAAATAATCCCGAAACTAAAAAGGATGAAATTGTACCATTTGATAAACAAAACGATGATCTTAAAAAGAAACTTGCTAAAAATAATGAAGCTAAAATGGTAATTTATAATGCTTTACCACATAAAGAATATGAAACAATTTTTATGTGTAAAACCGCAAAAGAAATTTGGGATACTTTATTAATCACTCACCAAGGTAATAGTCAAGTTAAAGATAATAAAATAGATCTTCTTATTCAACAATATGAAAAATTTACGATTCCGGAAGAGTAATCGATAGATAATGCTTTTGCTAGATTTAATACTATTATTACTAGTCTAAAAAAATTTGATGAAGATTTTTCTAGCAAGAATTATGTTAGGAAATTTCTTAGGGCACTTCATCCTAAATGGCGTGCAAAGGTTACGGCTAATGAAGAATCAAAGGATTTAATATCTCTATCACTTGATGAACTTATTGGAAACTTAAAAGTTTATGAAGTAATAATCAAGAATGATTCTGAAATGGTCAAAGGCAAAAGAGAACAAAATAGATCTCTTGCCTTGAAAGCCAAAAAGGAATCAAGTGATGAAGATAGTTCAACTTACGATAGTGAAGATGAAGAATACGCTATGGCCGTGAGAGACTTCAAGAAATTTTTCAAAAGACGAGGAAGATTCGTAAGACAACCACATGATGAAAGAATGTCATCCCAAAAAATTAAAGACGACAAAAATAGTAAAAGTGAAAGAAAATGTTTTAAATGTGAAAATCCAAATCATCTCATTGGAGAGTGTCCAAAACTATCAAGAAACTACAATTAAAGAGCTTTCGTTGGAGGATCATTGAGTGATAGCCACGAAGATGAAGAAGAAAGAACAAAGGACGAAAAATGTCTCATGGCTAAAGCATCTAAGAAGAAAGGTGGAAGGACAGCACATTCACGTTTCGCTATCCCAATCAATGTAGTGGAAGATTCAATGTGCCACATAGCGGCGGATAGCGACCTTGCTGATCTAATACGTAAAGCGAATCTCATTATATGGGACGAGGCACCCATGATAAACAGACACTTTATGAGGCTTTTGATAGGGCTCTATGAGATATTTGCAGGACAGACCCGTCCGTGGCTTCCGACAAGGTTTTTGGAGGAAAGGTTGTTTTGTTCGGTGGCAATTTTAGACAAATACTTCCAGTCATTACTAATGGCAGTAGACAGGACGTAGTGAATGCCACCATTAATTCTTCTTATCTTTGGGAAAAATGTACTGTTTTGCGGTTAACAGTTAACATGCGGTTAGGTTCTGGATCAACGGAATCTAAAAAAAAAGAAATCCAAGAATTTGCCGATTGGATATTAGAAATAGGTAACGGAAAAGTTGGTGGAGCAAATGACAGGGAGTCTACTATTGTATTTCCAGATAACATGTTGATCCTTGAAACCGATGATGATGTGGGTGCGATCATTGATAATACACACCCTAATTTGCTACAAAACCTATGGAATCCTTCTTTTTTCCAAGAAAAAGCAATCCTTGCTCCAACCCATGAAATGGTCGACATCATAAATGAACGAATGCTGAGTTTGCTTTTAGGTGACGAGAATGAATATGAGTCTTGAGATTCTGTTTGTTTGGCTAGATTCAAATTTTGATGACTCAATATATACTACAGAGTTCCTCAACGGCTTAAGGATCTCTGGTATTCCCAACCATAGCATTAAGTTAAAGATAGGTACCCCTATTATGTTGATGGGTAACATTAACCAAAGAGCAGGCCTATGCAATGGAACAAGCCTTCAAGTACTAAGATTGGGAATCAACATACTTGAAGCTCAAATCATATCCGGTGGAAGTGTTGGTACGATTTGTGCTATTCCCCGCATGGTTATTATTCCAACCGACACAAAGATGCCGTTCAAGTTGAATAGACGTCAATTTCCTATTCAAGTTTGTTTTGCTATGACTATTAACTAAAGCCAAGGACAAACTTTGTCACTGGTTGATTTGATATAAATATACTTGTTTAAATTTACCATGTATTCAATTCTAATTAAACATGTAAACCTTTGTCACAAGTTGGTTTGTTTTTAAGGAGGCCCGTATTTTCGCATGGACAACTATATGTTGTTGTCTCACGAGTAAAAAGCAAGAAAGGATTAAAGGTTCTTTGTTCTGACAAAGATGGGAATTATTCAAATTCAACATCAAATG
>BQNB010108095.1:0-21670 GCA_026074375.1 Tanacetum coccineum | reverse complement strand
TACAAACTAATCTGAAACAAACTAAAATCGTAGAACCAAACAAGCGTGTGTTAACCACAACAACATAGTTGAATGTTAGCGTTGTATTAAGCATTTCTTTACCCCCGTTAGGCTTGTTTAATATCCATTTCAATCTGATTGCTTTTGGAAGCAAACAAGTTGTTGCATGTACCCATCTATT
Organism: Tanacetum coccineum; assembly: GCA_026074375.1. Lineage (NCBI taxonomy): Eukaryota > Viridiplantae > Streptophyta > Magnoliopsida > Asterales > Asteraceae > Tanacetum > Tanacetum coccineum. The sequence continues at coordinate 21,489 of BQNB010108095.1, read as the reverse complement.
ACATCAATTAAGCAACTTGCATATGTGTTAAGACTAACTTATGTTTTATATACATTGTATAGCGTTGATGCACATCCACTTTCACTGTCATAAATACGAAGGAAATCCAGTTCATATAGAGTCCCAATTGAGAAACTAGTTATTTTAATGGCAAAAAAAGAAGCATATAAAAACAAAACCATTAATCCCAAATACCCCCTTAACTAAAAGAAGCATGTTAGTATGTTACTACTATTTTATACCATTAAAATAAAACTAATTATTAATTAGACTAACAACACCACTTTATAAAACCAGAAAACATAATTAAAACAAAAAAAGTAAAAGAAGATATGCATACTTGTTTAACTTTGAGGAGCTCAAGAATGCCTAAAACAATATCATTGACATATCAAAAGCTATGCAATCCACTAGCCCAAGTTATGTTGGTGATTTTAGTGTCATCGACGGCCATTTAGGTAATAATGATTTACTAGAGACCGATGAGATTTCATATTCGGCTCGGATACGAGTTAGGGAAGTGTAGAGTGCACACCCGTTGAGCTAATATAAACTCGACCATGACAGAAAAACGGGGGTCAAGGGGGCCGCGCCCCCTCGCGGGGTCAAGGGGCAGAGCCCCTTGCTGGGGTCTCACTGCCAGGTCAGCGGGCAGGGGTCGAGGGGGCAGCGCCCCTCGTTATATTTAGTTGAGAGATCGAAAGATCAAGTTGGATCACAATACTCATATTGCTATAGTATTGAGGAAGATCCTAGAACCTATAATGAAGCTATGCAATCTCCTGTGCTGCTTTCTTGAAAGAAGCAATTGATGATGAGATTGGTTTTATTATGGACAATAATACATGGGTTCTATCTGATTTACCCCCTCGTTGCAAACCTTTAGGTTGCAAACCTTTAGGTTGCAAACCTTTAGGTTGCAAACCTTTGGGTTGCAAATGGATCTTCAAAAGGAAGATGAAAGTCGATGGAACAATTGACAAGTTTAAAGCTCGATTGGTAATCCAAGGCTTTAGACAAAAATAAGGGATCTATTACTTCGACACCTATGCACCAGTTGCTCGTATCACTACTATTAGATTGTTGTTAGCTTTAGCAGCTATTCATAATCAAGTGATCCATCAAATGGATGTCAAAACAACATTTTTAAATTGTGATTTGGAAGAAGAAGTGTATATGAATCAACCAGAAGGATTTGTTATGCCTAGTAATGAGCATAAGGTGTGTAAACTGGTTAATTCATTTTATGGGCTGAAACAAGCACCTAAATAGTGGCATTAAAAGTTTGATGAGGTTATGTTGTGATGTGGGTTCTGCTAGGACTTCACATGAAGTTTTACATCCCCCTAGGCACAGTACCTAATCGTTACAGTGTAGTATAGGCAAGACTCGGGGGTTTTATGTTTTTATGAAAGCAAGTAAAATTCTTTGGTTTGAGATGTTGGTTGATTTTAACTAATTAAACTACTAATTATAAAATCTAAACTACTTTGGTGGAAACTCTATGGGTAAACGAATGTATTTACTTAATCATGCACTACTCCTTAGTTTTCTTCTCTTAATCCTATTGCCTTGTCCCACTCGTGATGATCTGTGTGAGTATTTCCTAAGGTATTAGCGAATTACACAAAAACACCGTCTACGCAATATTTTGCTAGGGCAACGCACAAGTAAGGTAGTATGAAGACTATTACAAGGCCCCTAAGAGTGTATTACATGCATTAAAACACTTAAGAGGGATCAACCATATTAGGGGTAAGGTAGTATAAAGACTGTTACCGATGGTATCCTTTCTACACACTTGCGTTTCCCTAGACGTCTATGCCAATTTAATATCTTATGGCTAGTTTTCTAAAGCCTAACGCGAACATTCATCATAAGAAGCAACAGTAAAAGGATCTACAATCTAACTTTCATGCAATCATAAGCAAATACAAAGGAGGGTTTAGCCTAACATGTTATAAAGAAAGCAAGAACATAGATTAATAAAACAACACAAAGACATATTGAATGATTAAAGATAGATAATCTTACTTGATTAAAACATGGATTAAGGTTAGTTACAATAGGGTGTTGAGGCCCTAAAGTCTGCCTAAAAGCTGACAAAATACTTAGGGTTCGACTCTCAAAAGTTATACAAAGTTACACATTTAAAACCCTAAATTTGGCTTAATATATAAATAGGGATCGTCGCGACGGCGTTAAGTTGTAGTCGCGACGCCGTCGTCAAATAGAATCTTCTAGGTCTGATTTGAGTCGGTTACGTCCTGACGCCGTCGTCAATTTCCTGACGCCGTCACTAGATAGGTTGCGGCGACGTCGCTTTATGCTTGCGACGCCGTCTCCACGCACTGTTTGCATAATTCTTCAATTGATTTGGTGTAGGTCCGTAGTCTTGTCCGTTTCTTCTTCAAATGAGCTCAAGTCACATGTATTTCCTCTAAATGTCATCCAAGTGCTAAAAACCTAAAATCAAACGATTAAGTACATATTTTGGGCATATTTGCATTATTTAAGGGGTTAAATGACCCTGAAATAGTGTATAAAATGACACCTCATCACGTTTTCGTAGCTTGTGTCAGAAAAATTAGGCAACCCTTCTTAATATATTTCCGAGTTTTAGTGCACGATATAATGCTCAACTTCGACTTCTTTCTTTCGCCACTCCTATCACCTTGGACTATCAGGACTTCATCTCCATCTTCAGGTATTCAACTGATTGACGGGGTTTCAATCGTTACGACACCCCGATTTTCGAATATTTGGAATGTGTAAATACAAGATAAAATACAATCGCAGACAATTTCAATTTATATGCATTTGTTTGTTTTTGTTATGTGTTTTTTTACATTATTGCATATATCTTATCTTATAATAGTTTTTAGTAAAGTCATGGATTAACACTAAAAATGGGGGGGATTTTTTGGTGATTTTAATGTCATTAACTGGCCATTTAGTGTAATGATGATTTACTAGAGACTAATGAGATGTTCATACATAACTTGGATACGATTAAGGAAGTGAGGAGTACACACACGTAGAGTTAATAATGTATCCGACCTAACAAAATTCAGAGAGTCAATATAGCAGAACTAGTTGAGTTAAAAAGTGGCAGTACTAAGTTGGATGTTTTCCACAACGAACAAGTGTTAGTACTGTCTACACTAAGTACTGTATGTTATATCAAGCAGTACTAAGTAGTTAGTAACAAAGTAGCACTAAACAAGTATTGGTTGTTTCAACTAGCAGTACTAAGTAGTTAGTACTGCTAGCACTAGATAGTTAATACTGCTCAGTCCGTATACTGTTTGATAACAGTTTATGAAAGTTTGTTTATACCAACTTTAACGTCTTAAACTGTCGTCTAAGAAAATTGTTTTATAAAACAGATTCATTATTCTCATTTTGATATAACGAAAACATACATACAATTCTTCATTGTCATGATTTGATGTTTCTTGTGCCTAGAACTTAAAAAATTGGGGCTATACTCCTTGTATTATTCCGATAGAGATTTCGTGCAACCCAGGCATTGATAAGGGTCGAAATACTTTATACGGAAAGTGGAAATGATTCCAATTTATAACGAGTTATCCAGGATAATCGCACTCACACTCCCCTTCCAATCTATAACACGTTACAAAACGGACTTGCGTTCATGTCACATCTTATTCGTTTTAACAAATTTAGCAACTCTAGATATTATTACAGTATTTGTTTAGACTTTCAAGAATCCAATAGTTTAGAGGATTAACTTCTGAAGCTTTTCTTGTTCAATTACTATGAAAACGTGAAAAAAATAATAAAAACAAACACTAAAGTGGATGAGCTAATTAAGATGAAGAGTTTTGCTTGTTAATAATAATATGTGCAAAAGGTAGAAGAGATAAACGGGTGACAGACCAGCAGAAGCAGCTTGAACTCTGTCATATTTGGAATCACGAAAGTGAGGGATGAGCCTGGTTGTGTACTTGTTGTGACTTTGATAGAAATCAGGAGCATTAGTATCAGAAAAAGGAGGCATGAAGACGTGGCTATTTTTAAGTTGATTCCATATCGAGAATCACACCAGCTATGTTTATGTTCTTCATAGTTCCATTGGCTGTGGCTATTTTTAAGTTGATGAAGAAAAGGAGCATGAGATGATTGTGTTGCATATTTGGCAAAGATTTTCGGTCTGTTCTATGTTTTTGGTTGTGCAGGAGTATGACTAAAAATTTTGACAACTTAATAATAGGGAAAAGTGAAAATTTCGTCCTTAATGTTTCCGAAAATTTTAATAATACAAGTCTTAAGTCTTTGGCCATACTAAGGAATATTTGAATAGTTATAGAGGAGTGAGTTATGATTGAATACCAAAAAAAGGTTGGATACTAGGGGACTCATCCACACCATCCATCTAAAAAAAAATATCAATGGTTGTGATTAAAAGCATTTAATTATTTCACCAATTTTTTAAAATTTAAATATCTCCTAAACCGTTAATCGTTAAGTAAAAAAAAATATACCATCACGACGAACATTTAATTATCTTTCAATAGATATCCACTTTGATATACTTTCGACAAAAAAAAAATTTACGTTTTTTTCACATCTTTTTCATCTTTTTTCCCACTTTTTTTCAAATTTTTTCAGATTTTTCACGTTTTTTTTACTTTTTTCACCTTTTTTTTTTCGTTTTTCACGTTTTTTCGAGAATTTTTTTTTTTTCGTTATTTTTTTTCCTTTTTCCACGTTGTTTTTCTTTCCCAACGTTTTTTTTTTCCTTGTGAAATTTGCTTATAACACTAATATCATAAAGATTTAAACACTAAAATTAAATATCATATATGACATAACACTAAATCATATATGACATACAACACAATCAATATATATTTAACACTAACATCATATATGATTTAACAGTAAATCTAAATATCATATATGATTCTCATGCAAGTTTCAATGAGAAAAAGTCGAAAAAAATGTGAAAAAAACGGAAATTTTTTTTTGTCGAAAAGTATATCAAAGTGAGAAAACGTGAAAAAAAGTGAAAAAACCGTGAAAAAATGTGAAAAAATGTGAAAAAAGTGAAAAAAACTTGAAATTTTTTTTTTCGAATGATATCAAAGTGGATACTATAGAAGATCAATTAAATCCTCATCGTGATGGTATATTTTTTTTTCGCATTGACGATTAACGTTGGTTTGTTTTGGTTGAAGATATTAAGATTTGAAAAAAAAGGTTTGAAAATAATTTTTGGTTTAATTCATATCCAATAGATTAAGATAAGTATCAGAAGGGTGGAGATGGTCCCTGGTATCGTCACAAAAACTTAGTATCCAAATGAACCTAAATCATAGTTATATATGATTGAGAAATGCTAGATTGTTGCATGGAAAATACAGAATGTTGACTTGGCTAACGTTTAAGTTCTTCTTGACTAACAAATAGATGACCGCTTAATCTTTCTCTGTAAGACATCCAACCAACCAAACACCCTTCCGGTTCCGTAAGAATGATGAACATTTGTTTATGTTTATACACTACTATGTGTCGTTAGCTCTCTTAGTACGTAGTAATCTGGTTTGAGCCTTCCGAATGGTCAAACTTTGTTGTCCCTCTTACGACACGCTAGGTGAGTTCTTCTTCACCATCCCTTATTTGTCATCTTGGAAAGCTTTCTCATGTTGATCCTTGTTTGTGGGTTGGTGTTGTCTGTGACCCTGCCAACCTCCAAGTAGTCACCCTCGACTTGTCAGATTCTCAAATATCAGGAGAAGTAGGACCAGAGATATCACACTTGACGCAACTCAAATCATTGAATTTAAGTTTCAACGATTTCTCTGGTCCAATTCCCTCGCAGATAGGCAACTGCACTCGTCTTCAATACTTGGACCTATCTGTCAACTCCCTTTCTGGTAACATTCCAAACACCCTTGGTAACTTGCTCACTTTGAAACATTTGAATCTTGGTACTAATTCACTTAACGGTTCCATTCCCGAATACATCTTTCACATTCCCACTTTAGAGATTCTTGCACTCAGCCTTAACCGCCTCACTGGTTTCATTCCATCTAACTTGGGAATGCAACCATGCTCCAAAAACTGTTTATTGACAACAATCAGTTTACTGGATCGTTGCCTTTTAGCATAAACAATCTTGAAAACCTTACTTATTTATATGCATAATAGTGTTGGTTTAGAGGGTCAAATTCCTTTGGGCTATGGCGGATGTAAGAAATTGAATTATTTAGATCTTTCTTTTACCGGTTTTGTCAGTCTTCCACCTCAGTTGGGAAACTGTACCAACCTTGAGCAATTTGCAGTTGTGGGAAGCGGTTAACTGGTACCATACCCTCTTCTTTTGGTCAGCTCACTAAGATGAGTCTCCATTACCTTCCTGAAAACTTCTTGTCAGGATCGATACCGCCTGAGGTAGGAAATTGCACGCTATAGGGTAGTATTTCAACTGAGCTCGGTATGCTCAACTTGACAAACCTTTCTCTGTTTGCCAACCGTTTGACAGGTGAGGTTCCAATGAGTATTTTGAAAATCAAATCACTAAAGATACTACCTAGGGTCTCCCCCTTTAGAGTGATTCTATGTTTGGTTTCTACGAAAATTTTAAAGTTTCAAAACATCCTCTTCTTATTTATTAAATGTGTTAATATAAAAAATTCAAGTACAGACTTTAGGGCTTTCAAACAACATAATTCATGCGCGCGCGAGAGCGAGTCCCATGAGAACAATTAATTTAGTCATTGCAATAATCCTTTTCTCCAGACTGACGCGAGGACTTAAAACTCGATATTGTTAGATTACACATACACACACATGAAAACCTTAGAGAAAAACAGAACTACACCAAATACGAGAAAGAAGTAATTAAGATAAAATATATTTTCTTGTTATAAGAAGAACATTATTTATTCCTGAATCAACTTTGTTTATTAAGAACTTAAGGCTAAGACTTCTAGCGCGGAATGTACTATAGACTGCTCATTAGCGTGTCATGGAAAACCGCTCTAATAGAAACAACCGGAGTGCGAGTGTGCGCAGTCCGCAATGCTCTTGCATGGTATGTCCAACGTACGTTTGTATCACTTAAAAAATCGGGGGAGGGAAGTGTGATTTTAACTCTACTCTTCTTGTATATTTCCTGACACAATGTGTCCTTATAATGCTTAGTTGATGCAGATGCGAATGCGAGGCGTTAGCAACAGCAGAGCGATTCACACACACACTTGAATATGGTACTTGGAAGAGTCCGACAAAGTTTTGCAACACGCTATATATAAATGAGACCATCACATTAGGAGCACCTAGACCAAAAGAAGAGGGTATTGGTACCAGGGGGGGGGGAGGGGAGACCCTTCCCACAACTTGCAAATTGCTCAAGGTTGTACAGTTCCCCAACCGAGGTGGAAACTGAACAAACCGGTTAAAAGAATACTAAATACATTCCTAATTGTGGGGTAGGTCTCACATAGCCCAAAGAAATTTGACCCTCTATGCGCAACACTAAAAGAATGCTAAATAAGAAGGTTTCTCAAGATTGTTTTATGCTAAGCGCGGCAACGCGAGCCATAAACTTAATTGTTGTATCTCAATAAAAACAGTTTTTGGAGGCAATGGTTTGCAATTCCACGTTAATGGAATAAACCAGTGAGGCGGTTAAGGCTGAGTGCAAGAATCTCTAAGTTGTGCGCGAGTGGAGAAAGATGTATTCGTGCGAGTGAACCGTTAAGTGAATTATAACCAAGATCAAATTGTTTCAAAGTGAGCAAGATACCAAGAGGTGTTTGGAATGTTTACCAGGGAGCGAGTGTTGCGTGAGGGTGGCGGGCAGTGATAGTCCCACGTAATGAAGACGATGCATATTCCTATCGCGAGTGTGCGTAGGGACCAGAGAAATCGATGTAAACTTAAAATTCATGATATGATTGCTTCAATTGTGATAACACTGTGTCCAACTTCTCCTGATATTTGAGAATCTGACAAGTCGAGGGTGACTACTTGGAGGTTGGCAGGGTCACAGACAACACCAACCCACAAACAAGGATCAACATGAGAAGCATTCCAAGAATAGGGTGCCGGGGCAAAGATGAGTGCGCGGAAGAACCACCCCGCCTGTCGAGTAGTGACAACAAAGTTTGACATCGCGTCTCAAACCAGACACTACGACAATAGAAGCATACACGACACAATAGTATAGTAAACTGAAACAAATGTTTCATGCAATCTACTGAAACCGGAAGGGTGGTTTGTTGGTTGTGCGAGTCCTTTACGCGAGAAAGATCTCTAGCGGTCATCTTATTTGTTAGTCAAGAAGATCTTCAAACTTAGCCAAGTCACACAAATCTGTTACACATCCCCTCAAACAATCTAGCATTTCTCAATCATATAAACTAATGATTATGTTCATTTGGATACAAATGTTTTTTGTGATACCAAGGGACCAATACACCACCCTTCATCTTCATCTTAATCTAAATGGATAAGATTAAACCAAAAAATTCATTTTCAACCTTTTTTTTCAAATCTTAATACACATGCTCAAACCCGTAATCGTCAAGCGAAAAAAAATATACCATCACGAGAGATATAATTATCTTTCTATAAGCATATGCTCACTTTGATATACTTCGCGCGCGAAAAACAATATTTCAAGTTTCTCTCTCACACACATCTTCACATTTCTTTTTTCACATTTTTTCACGGTTTTTTCACGACTTTTTATTGTTTTCCCATCGTTTTCTCACTTTGATATACTTCGACAAAAAAAATTTCCGTTTTTTTTCACATATTTTTCGACTTTTTCTCATTGAAACTTGCATGATAATCATATAATGATATTTAGATTTACTGTTACATCAGATATGATGATAGTTGTTAAATTCATATTGAATTGTGTTATTCATATATGATATTAGGAGTTAAGGCCAAATATGATATTTAATTTTAGTGTTAAATCAATATGATCTTATTGTTATAGCAAATTTCAACAACTTAAAAAAAACGTGAAAACAACGTGAAAACGGAAAAAACAAAAAAAAAAAAATTCCTCGAAAAAACTGAAAAATGAAAAAAAAAATGGTGAAAAAAGTATAAAAAACGTGAAAAATCTGAAAAAATTTTGAACAAAAAGGAAAAAAGATTAAAAAGTGTGAAAAAAACGTAAATTTTTTTTTTGTCGAAAGTATAATCAAGAGTGAGTATTCTTATTGAAAGATAATTAAATGTTCGTCTGTGATGGTAAAAAATAAATTTTTTTTTTACTTAACGATTAACTGTTGAGGAGATATTTTAAAATTTTAAAAAATTGGTGAAATAATTAAATGCTTTTAATCACAACCATTGATTTTTTTTTAGATGGATGGTGTGGATGAGTCCCCTAGTATCCAACCTTTTTTTGGTATTCAATATAACTCTCCTCAATAACTATTCAATATTCATAGTCTGCCAAAGACTTAAGACTTGTATTATTAAATTTTTCGGAAACATTAAGGACGAAATTTTCACTTTTCCCTATTATTAAGTTGTCAAAAATTTTAGTCATACTCCTGCACAACCAAAACATAGAACAGACCGAAAAATCTTTGCCAAATTGCAAGCACAATCATCACAATGCTCCTATTTTCTTCATTAACTTAAAAAAAGCCACAAGTGCCAATGGAACAATGAAGAACAAAAGCATAAGCTGGTGTGATTCTCGATAAGAGATCAACTTAAAAATAGCCACGACTCATGCCTCCTTTTCCTGCATACAACAGCTCTCCAGATTCAATCAAAGTCCACAACAAGTACAACAACCAGGCTCATCCTCCCTTTGTGATTCGAAATATGCACAAGGTTTCAAGCTGCTTCTGCTGGTCTGTCACCCGTTTATCTCTTCTACCTTTTGTACATATTATTATTAACAAGCAAAACTCTTCATCTTAATTAGCTCATCCACTTTAGTTTCATATTTTATTATTTTTCACGTTTTCATAGTAATTGAACAAGAAAAGCTTCAGAAGTTAATCCTCTAAACTATTGGATTCTTGAAAGTCTAAACAAATACTGTATATTATCTAGAGTTCTTAAATTGCTAAAACGAATAAGATTGACATGAACTCAAGTGTTTGAACGTGTTAAAGATTGAGTGTGTGTGAGTGCGATTATCCTGGATAACTCGCTTATATCGTGTAACAATCCACTTTCCGTATAAAGTATTTCGACCCTTATCAATGCCTGGGTTGCACGAAATCTCTATCGGGATAATATAAGGAGTATAGCAATTTATGTTCTAGGCACAAGAAACATAAATCAAGGAACCAAATGCAGGAATTGTAGTGTTGTATATTTTCGTTTATCAAAACGAGACTAATGAGATCTGTTTATAAAACAAAGTCTAGACGACGTAAGCAGTTAAAGTTGTTTAAAACCAACTTTACAATAACTGTTATCAAACAGTTATACGACTAGCAGTATTAACTATTTAGTGCTAGCAGTACTAACTACTTAGTACTGCTAGTTGAAAACAACCAATACTAAGTATTAGTGCTAACAGTACTAACTACTTAGTACTGCTAGATATAACAACCAGTACTTAGTGCTAGCAGTACTAACAACTTAGTACTGCTAGTGGAAAACAACCAACTTAGTACTGCCCTTTATAACTCAACTTAGTACTGCTATATTGATCTCTGAATTTTGTCTAGGTCGATAACATATTAACTCAACGAGTGTGTACTCCACACTTCCCTAACTCGTATCCAGTTAATTATGAAATCTCATTAGTCTCTAGTAAATCATCATTACCTAAATGGCCGTTAATGACACTAAAATCACCAACAAATCCCCCCCATTTTAGTGTAATCCTTGATTTACTAAAACACATATAAAGATATATGCAATAATGCTAACAAACATAACAAAACAAACAAATGCATAAATGAAAATGTCTTGCGATTGAATTTTTCATTATAGTATAATACACATTCCAAATAGTCGAAAAGTCTGGTTCTAACGATTGAACCCTCAATCCAGTTTTAATACCTGAAGATACCAACACATTCGTTCTACAACACTCAAAGTTCATTTAACTTGACACTTAATAACAAGCCATGTGTCCCAATCCATTGATGAACATATAGAAAGCTAAGTCCAAGCTTCTTGAAGCGGCTAAACTTCATGTTCACATAGGTAGTCCCTTTAGATCTTGCACCTGCAATGCAATTTTTCAAAAGAACCATTAAGAAGATAAACTTCAACCTAACCATCACTTGCAGGTCTGAACACATACCTCGGGAAGATGAAACTTGTGTTCCAATCTCTAGCTATGAGCTTTCCACATTGAATTCAGCTTCTAACGTTGTATTAGAAGGGAATTGGGTAAATCTCTTCTATATTTTAATATTATATTTTATTTTTTTTTTTTGTTTATATTTTTAATAGGATTTTTTTTTTTTTGTTTTTTTTTAAAGGTAGATTTATTTGGACTTTAATCCCATCCCTTTTACTGACTTATTTACCAAGTCCCTAGCTAGACCCTTCGTCAAGTGATCAGCTAAATTATGTTGTGTTCGAACAAACTCAATAGAAATCACACCATTCCTGATTAGTTCCCTTACCATACTATGTCTAACACCTAAGTGTCTAGACTTCCCATTGTATATCTGACTATATGCCCTAGCCATCGTGGGAGCACTATCACATCGGATAGATATTGGTGCTATCGGTTTCGGCCAAATTGGAATCTCATGAATCAAGTTTCTTAGCCACTCTGCTTCCTTACCGGCAGCAGCCAATGCTACAAACTCAGATTCCATAGTAGAACTAGTGATGCATGTTTGCTTCTTAGAAGCCCATGAAATGGCACCTCCCCCAAGCAAGAACACCCATCCACTTGTAGAAGATGAATCTTCAACATGATTTATCCAGCTAGCATCCGAATAGCCTTCTAACACTGAAGGATATCCAACATATGATAAACCATAATCCTTAGTACCTCTTAAGTACTTAAACACCCTCGTTATTGCTTTCCAATGCTGTCTACTTGGGTTACTAGTAAACCTACTCAATCTACCAACAACATAAGCAATATCAGGTCTAGTACTTGTCATAGCATACATCAAACAACCAATAGCTCTTGAGTATTCAAGCTGATCTACAGGTTTCCCTGTATTAGGCTTAAGCTTTTCTACCGGATCCATGGGAGTACTCACCGGAGAACAATCTTCACGATTAAACTTCTTGAGTATTTTCTCAATGTAGTGAGATTGTGTAATGACAATCCCCTTATTCTCACGTTTAATCTTTATACCAAGAATAATGTCCGCTTCTCCCATATCTTTCATTGAGAATCTTGACGACAAAAACTTCTTAGTTTTATCAACTTGATTTTGGTCAGTTCCGAAAATCAACATGTCATCAACATATAGACAAATTATGACTCCTTTACCGGATTTATCAAATTTGCTATATACACACTTGTCAGATTGGTTTAAATGAAAACCACTTGACAACACAACCTCATCAAACTTTTGATGCCACTGCTTAGGTGCTTGTTTCAGCCCATACAATGACTTAACTAGCTTACACACCTTATGCTTATTACCAGGCATAACAAATCCTTCCGTTCTTTCATGATACACATCTCATCCAAATCACCATTTAAAAATGCTGTTTTGACATCCATTTGATGGATCACTAGATTGTGAATAGCTGCTAAAGCTAACAACAATCTAATAGTAGTGATACGAGCAACTGGTGCATAGGTATCGAAGTAATCGATCCCTTCCTTTTGTCTAAAGCCTTGGATTACCAATCGAGCCTTGAATTTGTCAATTGTTCCATCAACTTTCATCTTTCTTTTGAAGATCCATTTGCAACCTAAAGGTTTGCAACCAGGGGGTAAATCAGATAGAACCCATGTATTATTTTCCATAATAGAACCAATCTCATCATCAATTGCTTCTTTCCAGAAAGCAGCATCACGAGATTGCACAGCTTCATTATAGGTTCTAGGATCTTCCTCAATACTATAGCAATATGAGTATTGTGATCCAACTTGATCTCTCGATCCCTCAACTAAATATAGCTGAAAATCAGAACCATATGATTTAGCTTTCTTAGCTCTTTTACCTCTTCGAGGCTCGGGAGTCTCACTTGGGACATCATCAGAATGATCATCCCTTTGAGATTCTTCCAAATTTGGTATAATGTCCTTTGGTCTAGGTATTGAAGAGAAACGGTTCTCATCAAATATTGCATCTCTTGATTCTATAATTGAGTTTATAGAAACAGAGTCATTAGGTTCAATAACATAAAACCTATATGCCTTGGAATGCTCAGCATATCCAACAAAGATGCAATCAATCCCTTTTTCACCCAAAGTTTTCCGTTTCGGGTCCGTAAGCCTTACTACGGCCCTACAACCCCCAAAAACTCAAATAAGACAAGTAGGGATCGTTTCTTATACCAAAGTTCATACGGGGTAGTCTTGTTCCTTTTATTAGGAACCCTATTTAACAAATAGCAAGCCGTTAACATGGCTTCTCCCCAGAACCCCTCACTCAAACCTGAGTAAGATAACATGGAATTAACCATTTCCTTAAGAGCTCTATTTTTCCTTTCAGCAACACCATTTTGTTGTGGTGTGTAAGGAGCTGTAGTTTCATGAATAATGCCTACAGATTGGAAAAAATATAGGATCATAATAATCACCACTCTACTGTGCGTAAGATTTTAACTAAGACCATTTCGTTGCAATTTCAACTTCTGATTTATAAATTCTAATTTATCAAGTGGCTTCATCCTTATCAAGTAGCAGGTAAACATAGCCAAACTACGAGGCATCATCTATAAAATTTGACATACTTTTTTTGCCCAAAGATGGTGTAGCATAAAATCACACAAATCACTATGTATCAATTCAAGTAAGACAGATTTCCTTGTTAATACTTTTTAAATGGTTGCCTATTGGGTGGGGGGTGGGATATTCGTTAACATACAAGTAGTACATATTTTCAGATTTTCATCAATACATAATTAAATCATCTTAGACATTTCAAGCATTCTTTTATAGTGCACATGTCCTAAACGAGCATGCATAATGAGGAATTAACAACCAGTAAGAAGAAGACATATAAACAGAAACTGAATCATCAGGAACTTTATTCAAGTTCAACATAAACATACCATTGTTATAATAACCAAATCCTACAAATACACCACACTTCGATAAGATATACTTATCGGATTCATAAACTTGTTTGTATCCACACTTATTCAACACAGGACCAGACACTAAGTTCTTACGAAGTTTAGGTACATACAACACATTAAACAAAGTAACAATTTTTCCAGAACTAAATTCTAATGCTACGCTTCCTTTTCCATGTATAGGAGCAAAAGTGTATCATTCACCCATGTAAATACAGATCCTGACTTCCACTGGTTCGAAAGTCTTAAACCAACACGATCTTACAAATACAATGATTTGTGTACACCAAATCTATCCCACCACGCAATTGCATCAACCTGCACATAAAATGCTTCAGAAATTAGTGAAACAGAATATTTGACAAAACTGTTCCAAATATTCACTAAATTCTGACCTTGGTCTTGGGATTGGTCCTTAGACCCTTTTCCCGAACCACCAGCATTTGCGTTATTCTTTTTACCACTACGGCAATCCCTTTTGAAGTGACCAGTCTTGCCACACTTCCAACATTCCAACTTTGGTTTCTTGTTGGGAACTAGAACCACTCTTGTTCTCATTGGATCGCTTTTTGACCGTTTGTTTGGTTTGTTGTATTTATTCATTACCCTCTTCTGTCATGTTAACAAAGTACCACCACATTCCTTACCCTTGCCCTTGTCACTGTCATGCGCCCTTAGAGATTCCTCTATGCGCAAGTGACTACCAAGTTGGACCAAAGACAAATCATCTTTACCATGTTTCAAAGTATGTTTAAAATCCTTCCAGGAAGGAGGCAACTTATCAATTATACTTGAAACAGAAATGGACTCATCCATTTTTAATCCATGTTGTGTATATTGTCCAAGTATCCTAAGGAGTTCATTGTACTGTTCCATGACCGTCAGAATCGACCAATTAGTAAATTATTTAAGAATTAACGTACAAGGAATTTCTTACTAGAAGAATCCTCTGCCATGTACTTGGATTCAAGTGAATCCCACAACTCCTTAGCAGATTCTACATTCGTATATACATCAAAAAGAGAATCAGACATACCATTCAATATATGACCCCTGCATATGTAGTCATCATTCTCCCACTTTGCCCTTATCCTTATTGCTTCTACTGTTGCATCTTCCAACAATTCCGGCATCGGTGTTGTCAACACATAAACCACTTTCAACGTAGTCAACAAGAAATGCATCTTTTTCTGCCATCGCCTAAAGTCATGCCCCTCAAACTTATCTAGTTTCCCAAAATTCGTAGTCATCTCCTTCACCGTATTTCCAGCCATGATCACAACAAAATACTTTATACGTTTGTTATATATTGGGGGTGTGTGTGAGTGTGATGATCCTGGATAACTCGCTTATATCGTGTAACAATCCACTTTCCGTATAAAGTATTTCGACCCTTATCAATGCCTGGGTTGCACGAAATCTCTATCGGGATAATATAAGGAGTATAGCAATTTATGTTCTAGGCACAAGAATCATAAATCAAGAACAATGAAGGAATTGTATGTGTTTTTCGTTATCTAAAATGAGACTAATGAATCTGTTTATAAAACAAATTCTAGACGACAGTTAAGCAGTTAAAGTTGGTTAAAACCAACTTTCATAACTGTTTTCAAACAGTTATACGACTAGCAGTATTAACTATTTAGTGCTAGCAGTACTAACTACTTAGTACTGCTAGTTGAAAACAACCAGTACTAAGTATTAGTGCTAACAGTACTAACTACTTAGTACTGCTAGATATAACAACCAGTACTAAGTATTAGTGCTAGCAGTACTAACTACTTAGTACTGCTAGTTGAAAACAACGAGTACTAAGTATTAGTGCTAACAGTACTAACTACTTAGTACTGCTAGATATAACAACCAACTTAGTACTGCCCTTTATAACCCAACTTAGTACTGCTATATCAACTTAGTACTGCCAGTAGTAAACCAAGATTACTTAGTACTGCCCCTTGATCTCTGAATTTTGTCTAGGTTGATAACATATTAACTCAACGAGTGTGTACTCCACACTTCCCTAACTCGTATCCAAGCTAATTATGAAATCTCATTAGTCTCTAGTAAATCATCATTACCTAAATGGCTGTTAATGACACTAAAATCACCAACAAATCCCCCCCATTTTAGTGTAATCCTTGATTTACTAAACATATATAATTATATATGCAATTATGTCATAACAAACATAACGAAACAAACAAATGCATAAATGAAAATGTCTTGCGATTGAATTTTCATCTTAGTACAATACACATTCCAAATATTCGAAAATCGGGGTGTCGTAACGATTGAACCCGTCAATCCATTTGAATACCTGAAGATACTATACACATTCGTTTCTACAACACTCTAAAGTTTATTTACTTGACACTTTACAAGCCATGTGTCCTAATCCATTAATGAACATATAGGAAGCCAAGTCCTAGCTTCTTGAAGCGGCTAAACTTCATGTTCACATAGGTGGTCCCTTCTAGTCATGCCCTGCTTGCACTTTTCCAAAAGAACCATTAAGAAGTTAAACTTCAACCTAACATCACTTGCAGTCTGAACACATACTTGGGATGAATACAAGTGTTCCAATCTCTAGCTATGAGCTTTCCACATTGAATTCAGCTTCTAACGTCGTATTAGAAGGGAATTGGGTATCTCATAGATAGTAGATTTAGATAGACTTTAAACTCATACCTAACCTTGACTTAATCACGAAGTCCCTAGCTTAACCCTTCATCACGTTGTTAGCTAAATTACGTTGCAACTTTACAATCTCAATAGAGATAAAATGATTAATGTCCTAATCATATTATGTCTAACACATAAGTGTCTAGACTTCCCATTAATACCTGACTATACGCCTTAGCCATCGTGGGAACCTCATCACATCAGATAGATATTGGTACTTTTGGTTTCAACCATATTGGAATCTCATATAGCAAGTTTCTTAGCCATTCTGCACAGTCAATGTCATAAACTCAGATTCCATGTTTGGACCAGTGATGCGTGTTTGCTTCTTGGAAGCCCATGAAATGGCACCTCCCTAAGCAGGACATTTTG
Organism: Tanacetum coccineum; assembly: GCA_026074375.1. Lineage (NCBI taxonomy): Eukaryota > Viridiplantae > Streptophyta > Magnoliopsida > Asterales > Asteraceae > Tanacetum > Tanacetum coccineum. The sequence continues at coordinate 4,242 of BQNB010108095.1, read as the reverse complement.
ACATATCCAACTAGCATCTGTATAACCTTCTAACACCGAAGGATACCTAATATATGATAAACCAAAATCCTTGGTACCTCTCAAGTACTTAAACACCCTTGTTATTGCTTTCTAATGTTGTCCACTAGGATTACTAGTAAACCTACTCAATTTTCCAACAGCATAAGCAATATTTGGTCTAGTACTTGTCATAGCATACATAAAGTAGCCAATAGCTCTTGAATATTCAAGCTGATCTATAGGTTTCCCTGTATTAGGCTTAAGCTTTTCTACCGGATCCATAGGAGTACTCACCGGAGAACAATCTTCATGATTAACCTTCTTGAGAATTTTCTCAATGTAGTGAGATTGTGTAATGACATTCCCCTTATTCTCATGTTTAATCTTTATACCAAGAATAACGTCCGCTTCTCCCATATCTTTCATTGAAAAACTTGACGACAAGAATTTCTTAGTTTTATCAACTTGATTTTGGTCAGTTCCAAAAATCAACATGTCATCAACATATAAACAAATTATGACCCCTTTACCAGAATTATCAAATTTGCTATATACACACTTGTCAGATTGGTTTAAATGAAAACCACTTGACAACACAACCTCATCAAACTTTTGATGCCACTGTCTAGGTGCTTGTTTCAGCCCATACAATGACTTAACTAGCTTACACACCTTATGCTCATTACCTGGCATAACAAATCCTTCCGGTTGCTTCATATACACCTCTTCATCCAAATCACCATTAAAAAATGCTGTTTTGACATCCATTTGATGGATCACTAGATGGTGAATAGTAGCTAAGGCTAACAACAATCTAATAGAAGTGATACAAGAAACTGGTGCATAGGTATCCAAGTAATCGATCCCTTCCTTTTATCTTAAGCCTTGGATTACCAATCGAGCTTTAAACTTGTCAATTGTTCCAACAACTTTCATCTTCCTTTTGAAGATCCATTTGCAACCTAAATGTTTGCAACCAGAAAGTAGCATCACGAGATTGCATAGCTTCATTATAGGTTCTAGGATCTTCCTCAATACTATAGCAATATGAGTATTGTGATCCAACTTGATCTCTCGATCCCTCAACTAAATATAGCTTAAAATCAGAACCATATGATTTAGCTTTCCGAACTCTTTTACTTTTTCGAGGCCCAGGAATCTCACTTGGCACATCATCAGTATGATCATCCCTTTGAGATTCATCCAAATTCGGTATAATGTCCTTTGGTCTAGGCATTGAAGAGAAACGATTCTCAACAAACATTGCATCTCTAGATTCTATAATCGAGTTAATAGAAACAGAATCATTAGGTTCAATAACATAAAACCTATATGCCTTGAAATGTTCAGCATATCCAACAAAGATGCAATCAATACCCTTTTCACCCAAAGTTTTCTGTTTCGGATTAGGAAGCCTAACAATGGCCCTACAACCCTAAACTCTCAAGAATGACAAGTTAAGTCGTTTCTTATACCAAAGTTCATATGAGGTAGTCTTGTTCCTTTTATTAGGAACCCTATTCAATAAATAGCAAGCCGTTAACATGGCTTCTCCCCAGAACCTCTCACCCAAACCTGAGTAAGATTACATGGAATTAACCATTTCCTTAAGAGCTCTAATTTTCCTTTCAGCCACACCATTTTGCTGTGGTGTGTAAGGAACTGTAGTTTCATGAATGATTCCTATATATTGACAAACTACGTGATCAAGGGAATCCAACAAGTCTTTGTTACTGACTTTATGTTTACGGCGTAATCTTGTAACCATTTTCCTGGTTACGGCGTAAATCAAATGGTTACGGTGAAACAGAAGATCCCCTACGTATAGGTTACGGCGTAACAAATACCAATTGATCTTTTAAACTTCACCCAATGGGTTTACGGCCCGATCAAGACACCAACCCAAATTTCGGTCATTTAGCAACAAAGAAAACGAAATGGAAAGAAACCCATTTAAACAACAACTTGACAAAATAACAGCAGGTCGAGCATAAATCAAATATTAAATAAACATGATGAAGATTTTATCATAATTTAATACTTCATATTATTATATTAAAAATTTGAACGGGTAGATTCAAATTAATGACCAAGTAATTTACAACAAGTCATTTAATATAATAATAAAGCCAAATGCAATGTTTAAACGATAAACATGAAACCAAAAACATGGCAACATCACAAAACTGATCACATGTCATTTAACGCAGTTTCAACGTACAAACTACAATAAGTGCCAAATGCAAGTAAATGCAAGTTTCTAAATTCCATGCAACATTACGAAATTAACACAAACATGATTTATAGTCTACTAATCATATTGGCGTTTTATGATAACATTAATTCCTTGCATTTACGCTATCTTGTTTATTGTTATAATTTCATATTTGCTATCCATATGAAATTCAGACAACAAATTAAGTATCATATCAACGCCCATTAAACAGTTAGACATGCAGTTAAGTTAACATACGTATTGTTATCCACACGTTATCATATATGTCATGCAACTGTTATTATCAAATTAGAGACTATAAGGAGTAGAAGATGCGTACTGATCACCGACGTTTGTCGATTTCACCATTAGAGCAACTGATTCCAAACCAACTTTCACATCAGTTACCATCGTAACAATTCACACATACTTGTAAGTATGGATGAATCATGTCGCCTGTAAACCTTCTTCTGTTAAACTCCCACGATGACTCCTTCCAGAATACCATATCTCCATATTTCCTGTTGCGTTCATTTAGTCACAGATTCCGAAAACGTCTTTGATCATTCAAAATACCATGATCCTTCATGTCTTCTTCAAACAATCTGTTTTCCATCTCTTTTAATAACACTTTCACAAATTTCATCCATGATTATCACAAACAAAATACTTTATACGTTTGTTAGATATTGGGGTGTGTGTGCGATGATGTGATAATCCTGGATATCTTCTAGAATCAAGTAAAAGTCCATTTTCCGTATAAAGTATTTCGACCCTATCAAATGCCTGGGTTGCACGAAATCTCTATCGGGCTAAGACTAGAAGAGATACACTTTGTGTTCTAGGCACAAGATCACAAAGTTAGAAGATTAGAGGAATTGTATATATTTTTCGTTTTATTTAATGAGACTAATGAATCTGTTTTTAAAACAAATTCTAGATGACGGTTAAGTAGTTAAAGTTGGTTAAAACCAACTTTCACAACTGTTTTTCAACAGTTACACGACTAGCGGTACTAACTATTTAGTGCTAGCAGTACTAACTATTTAGTACCGCTAGTGGAAAACTAAGTGCTAGCAATACTAACAACTTAGTACTGCCACTGTAATTTTGTCATGGTCGAAAACATATTAACTCAACGAGTGTGTACTCCACACTTCCCTAACTCGTATCCAAGCTAAGTATGAAATCTCATTAGTCTCTAGTAAATCGTCATTACCTAAATGGCCATTGATGACACTAAAATCACCAACATGATACAAAATCAAGTTATGGTTCAGTTACAAAGAGAAAAAGCATATGGTCAGCGCCACCAACATTGTAATACGCAAGGGATAAGTTGTCTTTTAAAACACCGGCTTTAACACTTATGAGATTATGTTTGTTTGCAGGCATATGAAACTCTCGAGCAATCTTATGTTTCAAAGTTCCCACTGTTTCGGACAACTGTTGTACATTGATTTTAAATAAAATTACTGATTGAGAAGTTCCCTCACAAACTTTTGTTTTGGCTATAGAAACAGAAACAGGTCCAGCACTCACAAGGCGGTAATTATCAAGGCAATAGTTTTATCAAGGCAATTAAATAAAAATAATGATTCGTATTCATTCAAAAGTAGTAATTTGAAACTTAAGACAGCAAGCTGGATACAAACTTGTTTAGCTTACAAAAACAAAATACATTTAATGTTAATGTGATTTTTAGGAAGTGTACTTACCGTATGTTGAGCCAAGAACTGATCCTCTGGGACACGCACAAAATCATCATCGATTTGGATTGTACCCAACTTAAAATGTCGAAATAGTTGAACATGTACTTCATCATCATCCATTGTTAATGGAACAAATGAATCGTCATGATATAAATCTATGGCTTGGACAACGGTAAAGTTATTCCACATACTAGATAAGTTAACAAATGAATTGTCATCAATGAAAAACATATCACAATCTCGCACTTTACACAGCCTAAACATAAGCTATTACCTAAACTTTCAAAATCTACCAAAATATGAAGAAAAAGCGAT